>JARGCV010000315.1:352500-450841 GCA_034064705.1 Bothrops alternatus
TGTCCGAAATGGTATAAGGTTTCCTGCCTGAGCAGGGGGTTGGACTAGATGACCTCCAAGGTCCCTTCCAACTTTATTACTACTACTACTACTACTTGTTGTTGTTGTTAATTGCGAAGTCGTGTCCAACCCATCGCGACCCCATGGACCACGTTCCTCCAGGCCTTCCTGTCCTCTACCATCTTCTGGAGTCCATTGAAGCTCACGCCGACTGCTTCAGTGACTCCATCCAGCCACCTCCTTCTCTGTCGTCCCCTTCTTCTATTGCCCTCCATCTTTCCCAGCATCGGGCTCTTCTCCAGTGAGTCCTTCCTTCTCATTAGGTGGCCAAAGTATTTGAGTTTCAATTTCAGGATCTGGCCTTCTAAAGAACAGTCGGGCTTGAATGGTCACTAAATGGACTGTTGTAAGTTGAGGACTACCTGTATTAACCTGACCACTGCAGTGAATGCATTTAACAATTATAGCCAGAAATTCAGATCCTTTGTAACTGATTTGTATTTATGACGGCTGCACTATCCTGGGGGGTCACGTGATCCCCTTCTACGGCCTTCTGACAAGCAAACTAAATGGGGAAGCCAGATTCACTTAATGACCAGGTTGCTAACTTAACAACTGAAGTGATTCACTTAACAACTGTGGCATGAAAGGCCGTAAAATGGGGCAAAATTCACTTATGACGTCGTAAGTGCCAGG
Organism: Bothrops alternatus; assembly: GCA_034064705.1. NCBI lineage: Eukaryota > Metazoa > Chordata > Lepidosauria > Squamata > Viperidae > Bothrops > Bothrops alternatus. The sequence goes on from JARGCV010000315.1 coordinate 353,197, forward strand.
GTCATAGGTCACACCCAGGCATCAAGATGGCTTACCTTCCAGCGATTTCCACATTCGTTACACACCACAAAGGTTGTCATTGGCTCATCTGAACTGCGGGTCTGCACCTGTGGGAATCAAACACAGGGTAGGCCTCAGCAAGGTTACATACTTTTAAGTTTTTAAGAAGAGACTGGACAGCCATTTGTGTGAAATGGTATAGGCCAGGGGCAGGCAACCTTGGCTCTTTTGTGACTGGTGGACTTCAACTCCCAGAATTCCTGAGCCAGCCATGCTGAGGGGAAAGGGAGAGGTTTCCAAGCTGAGCCATGCTGGCTCAGGAATTCTGGGAGTTGAAGTCCACGAATCATAAGAGAGCCAAGGTTGCCTAGCCCTGCCCAAATGCCTGAATTTTGATCATGTGACCATGAGGAAAAAATATTTAAATATTTAAACCAGGGGTCTTCAAATTTGGCTCTCAGAATTCCTGAGCCAGCCACGCTGAGGGGAAAGGGAGAGGTTCAGGAATTCTGGGAATTGAAGTCCATGAGTCATGAGGGGGCCATAGTTCCCCATGCTGGCTCAGGAATTCTGGGAGTTGAAGTCCACAAGTCATAAAAGAGCCAAGGTTGCCTACCCCTAGTGTAGGGTTTCCTGCCTGAGTAGGGGGTTGGAGTAGATGACCTCCAAGGTCCCTTCCAACTTTTCATCATCATCATCATTATCATTATTATTATTGTTATTGTTATTATTATTATTAAACTAAATTTCATTTTTTGTTTGCCGTTGTGCCCAAAGTAAAAAAATGGCAATAAAGATTATCTTATCTTATCATCTTATCTTCTTATCTTATCCATTATTATTATTATTAATTCTATTTCCCAAAGTGTCAAACCTCGCTTAACGACCAGTTACTTAGCAAACCAAAGTTACAATAGACTCCCCCCCCCAAAAAAAAAGGTACGTATGATTTTGATTTAAAGGTCTAAAAAGGTCGCCACCTCCTCCATCCCACAGTCATATGATCACATTTCGGGCCCTGGGCAAACGGCCGGCATTAATCTCTGTTTGCAGTGCCCCACAATCACATCAGCACAATTTGCAAGTTAAAAAGAGAATCCAGAGTCCAGCAAGAGGCCTTCTCTGCTGTTGCCCCCCCATCCTGTGGAATGCTCTCCCCCACAGAGGGGAATCAGCCCCCCACTTTCCTAGTCTTTCCAAAGTATCTCAAGACTTGGGGCTCACAGACTAGCATGAAACCTTGGGGGTGCATAGCACCCTAAAACAGGGGTTCTCAACCTTGGCAACTTTAAGACTTGTGGACTTCAACTCCCAGAATTCCTCAGCCAGCAAAGCTGGCTGAGGAATTCTGGGAGTTGAAGTCCACAAGTCTTTTTTTTTTAATATAAAATTCTTTTATTAAAACAATCAACATTGAACATAAAAACATATTATGCAGCAATCATCATGGCACCTGATATACAATACTAAGTATTAGTCATTGAAAACGTCTGAATTAGTAGGCCTTTTTCCACTCCTCGCGTCTAGCCTCAACTATACTCCTGTTACACTTTGTTTGATTGGTGTTTCTCTTATCTGGTTCCATATTAATGTGATCAACATTAAACCAAAGATCCTATTGCTAAACAATCATCCTAGAACATAGCATACAACATTAGGTATTAATCTTTGTAAACATCTGTTTTAGTAAACGTTCTTCCCTCCTCCCTTCCCTCTTCAAGTATACTCCGAGTACCTTTTGTTTGGTTGGTGTTTCTCTTATATATGGTCTATCTACTGCATCTAGTCTATTGCATATTGTTCGTTTGCGCTTCTGAATTGACTTCATCCCATTACTAGTGCAATCTTTTATAGTCCCTAACCAGAGATCTTGAGGTAAAAGTTTCATATCCTGAGGTAGAGATTCAGTCCGCTTTAACAGTATTAAAGCAAACAACATTAGTCATAAGGTTATGTTAAGAGGCATTAGTTATAGAACATATACATTCAACATTGGGTGTTAGCTTTTGTAAACATTTGATTTGTTACCCCTTCTTCCCTCCTCCCATCGAGCCTTAGCTAAACGCCAGCTGCATTCTGTTTGATTGGTGTCTCTCTTGGATATAGTCTATCCACTGTTTCCAGTCCGACAAAAATTGTTCATTGGAGCGATTTTTCAAGTATGCTGATATTTTCGCCATTTCCGCCAAATTTGTTACTTTCACAGTCCATTCTTCCATAGGTGGTATTTCCGGATTCTTCCAGTATTGTCCCACCAACAATCTTGCTGCTGTAATTAAGTTCAAAAATAAATTTGTCTCTGAGGTAGTGAAATCCTTTGTGATCCCTAACAGAAAAGCCTGAGGTAGAAATTCTATACGTTTTTTGAAAATAGTTTGGAGTGTCCACCATATCTTCCTCCAGAATGCTTTGATTTTTCTGCATGTCCACAATATGTGAAAGTAAGTGGCCTCCCCGTCCCCGCACCTCCAGCATTTGGGCTGGGAGTCCGGGTAGATGAGTGATATTTTTTTCGGGTCTAGGTGCCATCTATAGAACATCTTGTAGAAGTTTTCCCTTAAGTGTTGCGATTTCGTGAATTCTACATTCCTCACCCAGATTTTCTCCCACGTGTCCATGGTGATAGGGTGTCCGAAGTCTTGTGCCCACTTTAGCATACAGTTCTTGACTAGCTCGGTTTCAGAGTCCATTTCTATCAGGATGCTGTACACTCGTTTGATGTGCATAATCCCCTGTTCTCTAATCTGTTTAATTAGATTCTCGTCGGTCTGGGAGAAGCCCTTCTTCTTGTCTTTACGCCACCTTGATTGTAGTTGTATATATGATAGCCAGGTACTTCCTATTCCTCTGTTTGCTAGCGTTGCTTGAGGTTTCAAGAGGAACCCGTTTTCTTCTCCCAGTATAAGTTCACTGTAGGGCACCACTTCTTGCCCTTGGGATGTGTTCATATCCCCTGTTGCGTGTCCAGGGATCGTCCAGATGGGAATCTTGTCGTGTAGGAGGTGCTTATATTTCTTCCAGACCCATAACAATGGGATTAGTAGTGGGTTCTCCTTGAAGTTCCTATCTGCCTTTTTGTCGTATACTAAGTATGCGTGCCAGCCGAATAGTAGACCATGCCCCTCAACATTCAGAATTCTATCATTTGTCATGTTGATCCAGTCACTAACCGCCACCAACGTTGCTGCATAGTAGTATAGCTTTAGATTAGGCATTTTGAGTCCCCCTCTCTTCCTTGCGTCTTGGATGATTTTTAGTTTCACCCTCGGTCTCTTGTCATCCCAAATAAATCTGTTGATGCCCTTCTGCCAGTTGTCCAAGTCAGCATCCTTCTTGAGTATGGGCAGCATTTGAAAGAGAAATAGAAATCTGGGTAATACATTCATCTTTACTGTCGCTATCCTGCCGATCAGGGACAAACGTAGTGATTTCCACCTTTCCAGGTCTGCTTGTATCTTATTCACAGGACCTCGTAGTTATTCTTGTATAATTTCGCGTTTGTAGATTCTATCTCCACTCCTAAGTATTTGACTTTCTTGACGATTTCACAACCCGTTATTCTTTCCAGGTTCCGTCTTGCTTTGTTGTCTAGGTTTTTGACTAGCATCTTTGTTTTTGATATATTTACTTTGAAGCCTGACACCCTACCATAGTCCTCCATTATCTCCATCAATTTCCTTGCTGACTGTGCTGGTTGCGACATTGTCACCAGCAGGTCATCCGCAAAGGCACATAGTTTGTAGTCTTGCTGTTTAATCTGTATGCCCTGTACGTCCTCTGCCGCTCTTATTCTGTTCAGTAAAATTTCCAGTGTTAGGACAAATAGCAGGGGGGACAGCGGGCAGCCCTGTCTCGTGCCTCTCTCTATATTAAATGGGTCCGTTAAGTCTCCATTGACAATGATCTGACCTGTTTGTTTCTGGTAAATTGCCGTTATGGAGTTGAGAAACTGTACTCCCATTTTCATCTTCCGGACCAAGTTCGTCAGGAACGGCCAGTGCAGTCTGTCGAAAGCTTTTTCTGCATCCACAAACATAAGAGCGGCGGATATCTGGTTGTGCCTTTGCAGGTACTCTATTATGTTCAGCAGCTGTCTCACGTTGGTTTTCATCTGGCGTCCTTGTATAAATCCCCTTTGGTCCGGGTGTATTGTTTTTTGTAGTACAGTCATTAGTCTATTGGCCAAAATTTTTGTGAAGATTTTGTAGTCTGTGTTTAGTAGTGAGATGGGCCTGTAGTTTGCGGGCTGTGTGTTGTTTTTCCCCTCCTTTGGGATTAATGAGATGTAGGCTGTTTTCCAGGATGGTGGGACCTGGCCTCCTTCTTGAATGTTGGCAAATAGTTTTCTGAGGGGTTCTAGCATCTCCTCTTGGAGATGTTTGTAGTAGGTCGCTGTTATCCCATCCGTCCCGGGCGATTTTCCTGCTTTCAGTTGTGTGATCGCTGAGTGTATTTCCTCTTTTGTGATTAAGGCATTCAGGGCCTCTCTTTGTGTGTCGGTAATCGCCTGTATCTTTTCGTTTTGTAGGAACTCATCTATCTCTTTGTCTTGTATCTTATTCTCGGCATATAGTTTCGAGTAGAACTCCGTGAAGGCTTTCTTGATGGTTTTTTGTCGGAATTCTTCCTTGCCTTTGTATTCTATCTTTTCAATTATGCGGGATTTCTGTTTCTTTCTTATAATGTAGGCTAGCCAACGGCCTGGTTTGTTGGCCTTGCAGAATGTCTTATGTTTTGCATATTGTATATTCCTTGCAACTTGGTCAGCCATCAACATGTCAAATTGCTTTCTTAAGATCTTGAGTCCTTCTTTGGTGACTTTGTCCTCTGGCCTTTTTATTAGTAGCCGCTCCCTTTTACTTATCTCATTTTCTAACTCTTTTCTTTTTTGTTCTTGTTTGCAACGGTGCCTGCTATTCATGGCTATGAGGATCCTGTGCATGTACACCTTGCTGGCTTCCCAGGTCATTTCTATCGGTGTTCCGTTGTCCATATTTATGTCGAAGAATTCCTTCATAGCTTTTTTGCATTCCGCCACCTTGTCTTCGTGTCTAAACAAGCTTTCATTGATTCTCCAGGACCTCCTCTGTTTCGGGCCATGTCTTAATTCCATCCTCACAGGGTTGTGATCTGTCAGTGTCTTGGGTAGGATTTTCACCGCGTTTAGACAAGTTAGCAAGTCGCTAGAAGTTAATATAAAGTCAATTCTGGAGAAGGATTGATGTCTGCCAGAGAAGAAGGTGAATTCTTGTTCTTTGCCGTGCCTTTTCCTCCATACGTCTGTCAGTTCGAGGTCCTCCTTCATGTCGAAGAAGGATTTAGGCAACTTGGAGTGTTTTTGCGGGTTCGGTGCAGTTCTTTTTTTGTCTAGAGCAGTCTCTATGACCCCGTTCCAGTCGCCCATGGTGATGTAAGATCTGTAGTTAAGTTGTGTTATTTTCTTGTGTAGCTTTTTGTAGAATTTGCCTTGTTGCTGATTTGGTGCATATACGCCCATTACTAGAATCTTCTTGTCTTCTTGTGTTATTTCAATTGCCAGGTATCTACCTTGGGGGTCGGACTCTATTAGCTTAGCCATTACATGTTTCTTTACGTATATAACAATCCCATTCTTTTTTCTTGGCGCCGCTGCCACAAAGTGCGCGCCTAGTTTGTAGTTGATCAGATATTTCTGGTCTGCTGCTCTGATGTGTGTTTCTTGTAGGCAAATTATGTCGTTTCCTCCTTGAAACAGATAATGAAATATCTTCCTCCTTTTCTGTGGGGAATTTAGTCCGTTGACGTTCCATGTCAAGTATTTAGTCGTCATTGTCGGTTTCAGGATACTCTTCCGAGACCGCCTCCATTCTATCTCTTGTGGTCTTCTTTGGTCCCGTTCCCATGGTATCCAGGTTTGTGTTCGAGTTGCATATAGGGATCGTGTCGTGCTGCTCTGTGCGTTTGGTGGTGGATCTTGTTATCCTGCCCCCTGCAGTCTGTCCTGCTCCCTTGTTGTTGTTGTTGCTTCCTGTTCACTTCCTGTTCGTCGTGTCTCGAGTTGGTTTTTTCCTTTCTCGTGTTCCTGTATCGGTCTGTCGGTCTGGTGATCTTTCTGCGTCTTCTCTCGTGGTGTATTGGGGTCCCTCCGGCTTCAGTTCCTTTTCCAGGAAATCTCTGGCTTGTTGGACCGAGTTCAGGTGGTGTCTTTTATTTTTATAGAAGAATGTCATCCCCGTGGGGGTTTCCCATCTGTATCGCAGAGCACGTGATCTCAGTTCGTCGACCAGGAACTTGTATTCCTTTCTGTCTCGCAGCATCGTCTGGGGGATCTCTTTCAGTACTTTCACTTCCTGCCCCTTTATGTATAAGGTCCTGTTGTAGGATGTGGCTGAGATGAGGTTCCGGAATCCCTGCGTCACAAAGTGGATGACCACATCCCTTGGTTGGTGTCTGTTTGTTGTCGTACGTGCGCCCACTCTGTAGAGCCTGTCGATTTGCCATTCGATAACTGGGGTTGGTTTACCCAGAAATGCTGTCAGGGCCTCTATAAAGGTTCCGGTCAAGCTCCCTTGGGTTTCGTCTGATGTCTCTTTCAAGCCTCTAAACCTGATTGCTGACGCCACTTGCCAGTACTGTATCATGGAGGCTTGGTCTTGGGCCACCCCTTTCATCTCCGTTATCTCCGCTGTCTGGCCTTCTACTTGATTCTCCACTTTCTCCATCCGCTTGTCCACCTTCTCTCTGATTTTCTGGAAGTTTTTCTCCATTTCCTCCCTTATTTCCTTGTAGTGCGCTTGTATTGCCTCCTTCATTTGCTCCAAATCTGCAGCCATCACCTTGCGTTGCTCCTCCCATTTTCTCTCTAGCCCTCTACCTTGTTCTTGCAGCATTTGTTTTATATCGTTGTATCTTTTCTCCATCTTTTGTTCTGCCTCTACGCACCTCCTCTCCGTCTCTCTACCTTGTTCTTGCAGCATTTGTTTTGTATCGTTGTATCTTTTTTCCATCTTTTGTTCTGCCTCTACACACCTCCTCTCCATCTTTGTGTCCCTTTCCACCAACCTTTTATCCATTCCATCCAACCTTTCAACCAGCATTTCTATTGCCTTTTGTATCATGTGTGCTGTTGGGCTGGCCTGTGAAGGTGTATGGTTCTGGGTGCCTGTATTTGGATGGGAGGGTGTGGGGGTGGGTAGAGTAGTTCCTGGTGGTTTAGTACGCTGTGCTGGGGAGGATACAACTCCCTTCGTTTGTGTCAGTGTGGTCTGTTTGGAGGCCATCTTGAGCTTGTCCTCCCTTTATCCAGGCACTGTTTTGGTTTTGGTTTCCAGCTTGGGCCAGGGTAGGCACTAGACTGCGATCTGGTGTTGGTTCAGTAATCTGTCCTTTCAGTGGGAGGGGGGGCTTCAGGGTTCAGGCAGTGCAGGTCTAGGGGCCTGTAGGCAGGGAGGTCTGTCTGTGGTCAAGGAGTCTATTCAGTGCCTCTGCCTGTCTGTGATTCCAGGCCCCTTCTGCCTTCCCTCCACAGCCGCCCTGGATGCCTTTTAGTTTTCCTCTTACGCCCACCTTCCTCCCTGGTGGGTTCTGCTCTCTTCAGTGTCCCTGGGGCTCCCGTTCTGGGGGGTCTGGGGCACAGCTTGTGGGATATCTCTCCCCCGTCCCTCTGCCACCCAGGGTACCCTTTTCCTGTGTCCTCTCCCACTGTCTGCTTTCTTGCTTCTTCCCACTTGGTTCTTCTCTCCTCCCCTCTATTGTTCTGGCTTGCCTGTATTCAGCTCCGTTGATTGCCTCCGTCCTTTTCCGCCGCTTCAGGCCGCTCCGCTGCCCTCTCGGCTATTCCACCCTCTTCTGCTCTTCTGGGGGCCCTTTCCAGGTTGGGAGACCCCCCCAGTTGCCTTCGCCCCTCCTGCCTATGTCGCTCTCGCTTCTCTCTCACCCGTTCTCCGCCGCTTGGGGCCTCCTCCTTTTGTCCGGCTGCCCCCGGCCCTCTCCTCTTCCGATTCCTGCTGCCGGCTCTCACCTCCGCTCTCGCGTTCTTCCTCGCCCCCTGGGACTCGTCTGGGGGCCGTCTTCGGTCGGTGGGCTCTCCCGGCAGCTTCCGTCTGTCTGCACGCTGTTAGTCGCCGCCGCCGCCGACGCTCGCTCTCCCCTGCAAATTCGGATTTTGGGGCCTCCCGGCCTCTTCCAGCCCTCCGGCCGGCCGGCCGGCCGCCGCCGGCTTCCTCCGCTCAGCTGGTTGTGTGTGGGGGACCCTCGGCGGCGATTTATACTTTTCTGGAATGCCCCGAGGGTCCTCTTCAGATGCGCCTATCTTTCCGGCGCTCTCTGCTCTCAGTACTTTTAATTTTTTATAAAAATTTTAAGCCACGGTCCGGAGCTTTCCTAGAAGGGCTCCGGACCTCGTGACCGGAACCCCCGGACCTCGTCCACAAGTCTTAAAGTTGCCAAGGTTGAGAACCCCTGCCCTAAAAGCTCTCCCCCTCAACTGCCTTTTAATGTCACATCTTTAGCTCTAGGTAGTCCTCAACTTAGTGACCGTTTGAAGTTACAACGGCACTGGAAAAAAGTGACTTATGACCGTTTTCCATGCTTACGGCCCTTGCAACCCCCCCCCACGGTCACGTGATTAAACATCAGATGCTCGGCCACTGGTGTGTATTTACGACAGTTGCTGTGCCCCGGGATCATGTGATTCCCTTTTTGTGACGCCCCTGACAAGCAAAGTCAAGGGGGTAGTGGGACTGACTGAACAACCGTGTCACTAACTTAACAATTGCAGTGACCCACTTAACAACTGTGGCCAGAAAGGCCGTAAAACGGGGCAAAATTCACTTAACAAAAAACCAACCCCTTTTATTCTCACAGACCCGAGTCAATGTCCAAGGCAAACAAACACACTTCCTAGAAACTCGATCCTCAACATGAATAGATCGCCTTCGACAACCAGCACCTCCCACACCTTCCCTTTTATTATTCAGCCCAGGCGTGGCTTCCTAATGCCTTCTCCTTTGCCTTTGGAGTCACCCCATTGTATTCCTCTGTCCTACTCGCTTCTCTTGCCTGCGCTTTCGTGCATCCAGAATTTGTCCCAGCTGTTCTTCATCACTGTCCAACTCTGGCTCCCAGCACAGCTGTGTCTCAGCCTGAGCACAAGTAGAGGGGCCAGGCTCCTGGTCAGACTGTAAGTCTTGGAGCTCCTCAGAGCCTTCCTCCCACTCTGATGTCACTCCAGGCCCTTCCTCCTCCTCCTCCTCTTCTGATTCCTCAGACTCAGCTGGCTGGCGAGGAATCACAACACCAGGTTCCCTCTGGGGGAAGGGAGATTTTGAGCCCTTTGAAATGTGATGGAGAACACCCGTGAAATCTCACCTGAGTGTAGGTGCAGTTCTTTTTCTTGCACTTGCCACAAGTGAAAAGGTCTGTCTGGGTCCCTCCAGTTTTGGCCATCTGATGTTCCCGGATGGCTTCCTTAGTCATGGCTTTGCGGATCTCTTTCAGTTCATTGCTGGCCATTTCCTGTCCAGGAAAGAACGCAAAGGGTCACTTCAATACCTAGCAGGCAAACGGGGCAGCCGCCTTTGAAGGTAGAACACAGAAGCATTTTAAACATTGAAGGCTCTTCATCCCAAAGTGCATAGCTAAAGGTCTATGGCAGCGGTTCTCAACCTTTTTCAGGCCGAGACCCCGACCTGCGCCACCCATGTGTGGCATGACCCCGACCTGCACCGCACATGCGCGGCGCGACGGCCCACATCGCACATGCGCGGTGCGGCGGCCTGAACCACGCATGTGCGGCGGCCCGAACCGCACATGCATGGCGCATGCGACGGCCCGAACCGCGCATGCTCGGTGCGACGGCCTGAATCGTGCATGCACGGTGCGCTCGACCTGAACTGCGCATGCGTGGCACGACGGCCCGAACTGCGCATGCCCGGCGGCCCGAACTGCGCATGCGTGGCGCACGCGACGGCCCAAATCACGCATGCACAGCGCGACGGCCCGAATCATGCATGCGTGGCGCGCGCACGACGGCCAAGGGGAAATGGGGAAAAAATGGCGGACTGCGGTGTTTGGCGACCCCCGTGAAACGGTTGTTCGACCCCAAATGGGGTCGCGACCCACAGGTTGAGAACCGCTGGTCTATGGAGACAAAAAAAAAAAGAACAAAAACTGGCACATTATTCCCTTAAACCTTAGCCACTTTAAGACTTGTGGACTTCAACTCCCAGAATTGAAGCTGGCTGAGGAATTCTGGGAGTTGAAGTCCACAAGTCTTAAAGTGGCCAAGATTGAGGACCCCTGCCTTAAGGAATAATAAAGTGAGTCAAAAGGCAGCCGACAGTGACAAGTTCTAAAGTAGTGGCCAAAATTGTGGAAACCTTTTGGGAAAAGTGTATTTTTGAGGTTTCATGGCTAATAACACCCCTTTTGGGGGGGGAGTAGTACCATAACATTATATATCAATGGAAAGATCATTTAATCAAGAATGCAATGCAACATAGTGTGTTCAATCATCTGTACTGTATTCTACGACAAGATATAGCCAAATAACCAGAAAAAGGAAGCCCAACTTGCTTACCGTAGGTTGAGATCAGGGAGCTTTCCTTCATCAGATTGTAGCCAATGAGCATGAGTGTTTAGAGAGCCAATCGGGGGTCATCTTGTTTTGGCAATAAGCCAATCAGATCACAGTAGGATTCAGTTATTGATGTCATGTATTGAAGCTGAGAGGCGGACGTTTGTCAGTGTGTTATGTGATGGCTATCAAGTCGGTTGGGTTTTTTTTGTGTTCTTTCCTTGAGTGAGCTTGTAAAACGTAATACAATTAAAGTCACGGTGCAAAGAGTTGACCGGTCGCCCAGAAAGCGATGTAAAATAGTATTATTAAGTGAACGAGGCTACAGTTATAAAGAAATTAGAAGAAAAATGGGTGGAAACTTAACCAAAGGTGGCATTTAATACCTCTAATACCATTTTCTTGAGCACAGGTTCTCCTTAGGGCTGTGTCTTAAGTCCGCTGCTGTTCACCCTGTTGACCCATGACTGTTGTGTTAGGTTTGCCACCAACCATATTGTGAAGTTTGCAGATGATACAACAGGAGTGGGCCTTATTCAGGATGACACGTACCGCAAGGAGGTTGAAGGGTTGGTGAACGGGTGTAAGGAAAACAGCCTAGTTTTAAATACCAGAAAAACCAAAGAGATCATTGTCGATTTCAAGAAAAGGCAGGCACAGCCACACTTCTCTGTGCATTAATGATTCACCTGTGGAGATGGTTACCAGCATCAAATTCCTGGGTGTGCAGCTAGCGAGTAGGCTGGCTTGGTCGCTCAACAGTGAGAAACTGGTGAAGCGGGCACAACGGCGCCTGCATTTTCTGCGCCGCATGAGAAAAGCACATCTTCCTTCTCCTGTCCTGACCACTTTCTACAGGGGGACGATCGAAAGCATCCTGTCCTACAGCATCACAGTCTGGTTTGGAGGCATCCCTGCTTCAGAAAGGAAGGCAGTGCAGAGAGTGGTGAGGACAGCAGGAAAGATCATTGGCTGTTCCCTCCCTCCCATCCGGGACATGGCACATAAGCGTTGCTTGAGGAGGGCCCGCAAGATTGTCTGGGACACCACACACCCTCTCCACAACCTATTTTCCTTGTTACCTTCTGGGAGGGGGGGGGGGCTTCGTGGTATCCAAAGCAGAACATCCAGATTCAGTCACAGTTTTGTTTCCTAGAGTATCCACCTTGTGAACTCTCAAGCTTCCTCCTTCCGTTATGTATTCAAGATGGACAATGTTTAATATTTATTTGCTATGTATATTTATTTGTTTGTTTGTTTGGGCTTGTATGCCGCTCCTCTCCGGAGACTCGGAGTGGCTAACAACATATATATAAACAATAAATTACAATAAAAATCCCAAACAAGAAATATCTAAAAATACAATAAAACACCCACTCAAATTCAACAGTCAACCACAATCATCCCCAGGCCTGCCAGCAAAGATAAGTTTTAAGATTTTTTCGGAAGGCCGGGAGAGTCAGAGTGTGGCCTACTGGGTGGGCATGGCCAACTCTACATCGTTCGCGTCAAGGGTGCCTGTGGGGGCCTGGGCAGGAGTGGGACAGATCTGAGGGTCTCTGGCAGAAGGGGGTGGGACCAGGGCAAGCGCCAAGGCATGGTCCATTTCTTCATTCCTCACAAAGGGTGACCCCTCCCCTACATGCACCCAGGGGACAGATGTGGGTCTATACATATGTTGTTCATAGTATGTTTAGGTGTGCGTCATGTATGTGTTTCACTTTGAGAGCGGGCAACTAAATTTCATTTTTGACGTGTGCCGTTGTGCCCACAGTATAAGAATGACAGTAAAGGTTATCTTATCTATCTTATTTCTACTGTACACTTTTCCCAAAAGGTTTCCACAATTTTGGCCACTACTATAGTTTGTGGCTTGAGTACCAAAGAATGTCAAAATACATTGAGCACATTCAACCGTGTTACTAACTGAACCACTGCAGTGTTTCGCTTAGCGCATGTGACAAGAAAAGTCATAAAATGGGACAAAGATTCTCTTAACAACTGTCCCGCTTAGCAACAGGCATTTTGGACTCTGCTGTGGTTGTAAATGGAGGACTACCTTTACTTTTGCTTCTCGGTGGAAACTACTGAGGACTGTAGTAGCCCAGCAATAGATCGAATGGATCCAATACAGATGTTTTAAACCAGTGGTTCTCAACCTTTTCTTTACGGTGGGCCCCCTTGAAATAACCTTTTGTGGCCACAGACCCCCAAGGCTTAAATGAGGATTTAAAGCTTCACATTTCTTCAAAGCCTTTGCAGACCCCCCCCCTGACACGCAGATGCCCCGCCTCCCGGGGGTCCCTAGACCACAGGTTGAGAACCACTGTTTCAGCCTTCCCCACTCACCTCTGAGGTCATCACTGCAATTTGTTCGGGGGTTATCACTCCACACAAGACATTCTTTCGGAGATCGGGATTCTTGGAGTCCTTGAGGTTGGAGAGGCGGCTCCTGATCCGATTTTTATACTTCAAGTCTGTGTTCTTCACATCTTGGAATATGAGTTCAGGTGCCGTTAAGGATCACCAACACCGAGAGGTTTGTGTTTACTGTAGCTCCAGCCAGAATCTTATCAACACATCAGGAATGTCTATGGAGGCTAAAACATATAAGGAACGGTTGCTGGAATTGGGTATGTCTAGTCCAGACATGTCAAACACAAGGCCTGGGGGCCAGATGCGGCCCGCAAAGTGGTTTCATCTGGCCCGCAAAGCCATCCTGGAAACAGTGAGGGAACGGCCCCCGCTGCCTTGGCCATGGTCCAGGCTGGCTGGGAGCCAGTGTATAATTTTGTGGTGGCCCTCTATGCTGAAACGTATTCAGTCTTAGCTCCACAAGGCCATCTGGAAACAGCGAGGAATCAGCCCCTGCCGCGTCGGCCCCGCCCCCTGGGTGCATGCTGGGGAGGGGTCACCCTTTGTGAGGAATGAAGAAATGGACCATGCCTTGGCGCTTGCCCCGGTCCCCCACCCCTTCTGCCAGAGACCCTCATATCTGTCGCACTCCTGCCCAGGCCCCCACAGGCACCCTTGACGTGAACGATGTAGAGCTGGCCACGCCCACCCAGTAGGCTACACCCACTCCATCCATGCCCACCCAGTAGGCTGGCCCCCCACCACCTCCCCGGGCAACCGCAATGCTGATGTGGCCCTCAATGAAATTGAGTTTGACACCCCTGGTCTAGTCTAACGAAAAGAAGGACAAGGGGGACATGATAGCAGTCTTCCAATCTCTCAGGGGCTGCCCCAAAGAAGAGGGAGTCAAGCTGTTCTCCAAAGCACCTGAAGGCAGGACAAGAAGCAACGGATGGAAACCAATCAAGGAGAGAAGCAACCTGGAACTAAGGAGAAACCTCCTGACAGTTAGAACAATTAACCAGTGGAACAACTTGCCTCCAGAAGCGGTGAATGCTCCAACACTGGAAGTTTTTAAAAAGAGACTGGACAGCCATTTGTCTGAAATGGTATAGGGTTTCCTGCCTGAGCAGAGGGTTGGACTAGATGACCTCCAAGGTCCCTTCCAACTTGATGATGAAGAACCCACCCAAAGAGACGGTCCTCAAAACCTTCAGGATTGAGATGGACATTTTATCAAGGGTCACCATCAATGAAGAGAACATCTGCTGAAGTTTCCACATGCATAATACCTTTAGAAGCAGCAGGAAATAATAATAACAACAACAATAACAATAATAATAAAGACATAATCCATATGTCTGAGAAACTGAGCAAGACCAACAGAAGAGAATTATTTCTAGCACAAGAGTAAACGGTGGAGTCCTTGGTGCTCTCCGAGCTTGGGTGTTTTCTTGCAGACGTTTCATGACCCAATTAGGTAACGTCATCAGTGCTAGAAGGGAGTGCGGGGTGGGGTGATGATGGTGGTGGTGAGGAGGGGGAAGAGGAGGAGGAGGAGGAGGAGGAGGAGCAGGAGGAGGAGGAGGAGGAGGAGGAGAAAGAGGAATAGGACTGTGGAGTCCTTGGTGCTCTCCGAGCTTGGGTGTTTTCTTGCAGACATTTCATGACCCAATTAGGTAACGTCATCAGTGCTAGAAGTGTGGGGTGGGGTGATGATGGTGGTGGTGAGGAGGAGGAGGGGGAGGGGAGGAGGAGGAGGGGGGGCAACTTAGTTGATTTCTTGCAGAAATTTCATGATCCAACTAAGTAACATCAGCAGTGCTAGAAGGAAATGGAGTCTGCTCTCATTTTACGTTTGTTTGTTTGGCCTATGCAGGCAGAGTTTGCTCTCCTCTTCCCTTTGCTAGCGCTGATGATGTCACCTAGCTTGGTAATGAAACGTCTGCAAGAAACCAACCCAGCTCAGAGACCACGGAGGACCTCGCCGATAAAAGGACCAATATAAAAACAGTGAAAAACTGAACAAGACTTAGGGTAAACAGAGACTAAAAACCAAGGAGACAGATGGCAAGGGTGGGGCCGTCTTCTTTCTCACCCCATCGACAACCTCCAGCAAAAAGCACCCCCCAGTGAGGCCACCAGCCAGCAAGAGCCAGGTTTTAAGGCTTTTTTTTTTTTCTTTCAGAAAGCCAAAAAGATGGAGGGGCAAATCTCACTTCTGGCAACAAGATGGAAACCAGAGCAGAAAAGACTCTTCATGTCGACCCCGCCGGCTGAAATTCATCGGCTGACCGAGTCCGCAGCAAGTGGGATAGGCTGATTCCTTTGAAGCAAGATGGCTTCTCGGGCATCCTGGAGCCCTTAGGCCAAGGGTTCTCAACCTTGGCAACTTTAAGACTTGTGGACTTCAACTCCCAGAATTCTGGGAGCTGAAGTCCACAAGTCTTAAAGTTGCCAAGGTTGAGAACCCCTGCCTTAGGCTAAAAGTCTCTGAAGAAGAGAACCGACACCGTGAATCGGGTCTAAAAGCAAATACGCAACCGAGGCACGTGCTGCTCCAGAGGCCTCCAGAACGGTCCGCGCTGCTGCATTCTGTACTGTTGCAGCATCCAACTCTTCGAGGGTAGCCCCATAGGCGGCATGTTGCAGTAATCTAACCAAAAAAATGACCAGGGCATGTGAGGGATCTATCCTGAAGAATTCTCAGCCCTTTCAAAAATATCACGTCGCTCAGGGGCCCAGGAGAAAACTAGTATACTGCTTTAATAAAGAAAAACAGGAGTTGGAACAGACCTTGGAGGTCATCTAGTCCAACCCCCTACTCAAGGCAGGAAACCTTATACCATTTCGGACAAATGGCTGTCCAGTCTCTTCTTAAAAACTTCCAGTGTTGGAGCATTCACCGCTTCTGGAGGCAGGTTGTTCCACTGGTTAATTGTCCTCACTGTCAGGAAGTTTCTCCTTATTTCTAGGTTGCTTCTCTCCTTGATTAGTTTCCATCCGTTGCTTCTGGTCCTGCCTTCAGGTGCTTTGGAGGATAGCTTGACTCCCTCTTCTTTGGGGCAACCCCTGGGATATTGGAACACGGCTATCATGTCCCCCCTCATCCTTCTTTTCATGAAACTAGACATATACCCAATTCCAGCAACCGTCCTTCATATGTTTTGGCCTCCAGTCCCCTGATCATCTTTGTTGCTCTTCTCTGCCCTCTTTCCAGAGTCTCAACACCTTTTTTTATATCATGGCAAGATATAAAGAGTCTGGAAAAAGGGCCTTAAAAATAAGAATTCAGAGATTCCGTTGGAAATAATCTCTGATCAGAATCCTGTAATTTTTTTTTTTTTTAGGTGATACCCTCAGATGTTTGGGATTCAAGGCTCAAGGCCTTTCACACTTCTAATGAGAGTAAGGGGACTGCAGGCCAAAACATCTGGGCAATATCAATCTCTCTTTGGTTTGATTTCCTGACACCACAAACAACAAAAGGATATATTCTTCAATCTGGGCAGAAAGTTGCTCACAGTCAGCACCAATGGCCATATAGTCATCTGTAAGAAAAAGGAGCATAACAGGAATATTTAAGAGTAGATATTGCACGTAGTCCTCCACTTACGGCCACAATGGAGCCCCCAAATTTCTGTCGCTAAGTGAGATAGTGGTTAAGTGAGTTTTGCCCTATATTACGACCTTTCTTGCCACAGTTGTTAAGTGAATCCCTGCAGTTGATAAGTAAATCTGGCTTCCCCACTGATCTTGCTTTGTCAGAAGCTTGCAAAAGTTGATCACACGGCAACCATCATAAAGATGGGTCAGTGGCCAAGCGTCTGAATTTTGGTCACGTCACCCTGGGGGCGCTGTAAGTCGAGAGCTAGCTGCAATGCCTATTCAAGAAAGCCAAGCTGAGGTCGATAAAAGGGGATCACATGACACCGTCCTGTCATAAATAGGAGTCAGCAAGTGTCCACATTTTCATCACGTGACCCTGGGGGATGCTGCAACGGTCGTAAGTGTGAAAATTGGTCATAAGTCAACTGTTTTCAGTGCTGTTGTAACTTGGAACAGTCACTAAACAAACTATTGTAATTCGAGGACTATCTGTAAATCTACTTAAGAACGCTTCTACAAATTAGCTAGTTGGGTAATGAAACGTCTGCAACAAAACAATCAAGCTGAGAGAGTAACAAGGACCCCAGAGTTCTCCTCCTCCTCCTCCCACACTCCCTTCTAGCACTGATGATGTTGCCTAGTTGGGTAATGAAACGTCTGCAAGAAAACCACCAAGCTCAGAGAGCACCAAGGACCCCACAGTTCTCCTCCTCCTCCTCCTCCTCCTCCTCCTCCTCCTCCTCCCACACTACCTTCTAGCACTGATGATGTTCCCTAGTTGGGTAATGAAACGTCTGCAAGAAAACCACCAAGCTCAGAGAGCACCAAGGACCCCACAGTTCTCCTCCTCCTCCTCCTCCTCCTCCTCCTCCTCCTCCTCCTCCTCCTCCTCCTCCTCCTCCTCCCACACTACCTTCTAGCACTGATGATGTTCCCTAATTGGGTAATGAAACATCTGCAAGAAAACCACCAAGCTCAGAGAACATCAAGGACTCCATAATCCCCCTCCTTCTCCCCCTCCCTCTCCTTCCCTTCCTCCTTCTCCCCCCCTCCTCATCTGCCGCAAACCAACCTTCCTTCTAGCATTGAAGATGTTACCTAGTTCGGTCGTGAAACATCTGCAAGAAAACCACCAAGCTTAGAGAGCACCAAGGACCCCGTTGTTCAACCCTCAGCTACAAAAATCCCCTTGTAATAGGTAGCCCTCAACTTACAACCATTCATTAAGTGAGGAGGAGGAGGAGGAGGAGGAGAAAAAGTAGAAGGAAGAGGCGGAGGAGGACAACTGTGGGGTCCTTGGTGCTCCCTGAACGTGGCCTCCTTGCAGACATTTCATGACCCAAGTAGGTAACACCATCCATCTCCTTTTACCTAATTGGGTCATGAAACCTCTGCAAGGGAACAGCCAAACTCAAAGAGCACCACGGAACCCACAATTCGACAGTGAACTAAAGCAGCATATTTATACATATTTCTGTACAAACTTTTAGGAGGCAAACAATTAACTAATTAGTTAAGAGGCGCGGTGGCACAGTGGTTAGACTTCTCACCAGGCTCAAGGTTGATTCAGCCTTCCATCCTTCCCAGGTCGGTAAAATGAGGATCCAGATTGTTGGGGGCAAGAGGCCGACTCTGTAAACCGCTTAGAGAGGGCTGTCTGACTGTCTGTCTGTCTGTCTGTCTATCTATCTATCTATATCTGCCATGGCATCACAGTGGTTAGAAGGCAGCATTGCAGGCAAACTCTGCCCACAGCCAGCAGTTCGATCCTGACCGGCTCAGGGTTGACTCAGCCTTCCATCCTTCCGAGATCGGTAAAATGAGGATCCAGATTGTTAGGGGGCAAATAGGTTGACTCTGTAAACCGCTTAGAGAGGGCTGTCTGTCTGTCTGTCTATCTATCTATATCTGCCATGGCATCACAGTGAAGGCAGTATTGCAGGCTGACTCTGCCCACTGCCAGCAGTTCGATCCTGACCGGCTCAAGGTTGACTCAGCCTTCCATCCTTCCGAGGTTGCTCTATCTATCTATCTATATCTGCCATGGCATCACAGTGGTTAGAAGGCAGTATTGCAGGCTGACTCTGCCCACTGCCAGCAGTTCGATCCTGACCGGCTCAAGGTTGACTCAGCCTTCCATCCTTCCGAGGTTGCTCTATCTATCTATCTATATCTGCCATGGCATCACAGTGGTTAGAAGGCAGTATTGCAGGCTGACTCTGCCCACTGCCAGCAGTTCGATCCTGACCGGCTCAAGGTTGACTCAGCCTTCCATCCTTCCGAGGTTGGTAAAACGAGGATCCAGATTGTTGGGGGTCAAATAGGTTGACTCTGTAAACCGCTTAGAGAGGGCTGTCTGACTGTCTATCTAGCTATCTATATCTGCCATGGTGGTGCTGTGGTTAGAATGCAGTATTGCAGGCTGACTCTGCCCAGTCTGGAGTTCGATCCTGACTGGCTCAAGGTTGACTCAGCCTTCCATCCTTCCGAGATCGGTAAAATGAGGACCCAGATAATTGGTGGGGGAGCAATAGGCTGACTCTATAAACCGCTTAGAGAATCTGCGAAGCGGTATATAAGTCTAAGTGCAATTGCTATTCGCCCTGAATCCATTAAAGAACAAGAGAAACATAACAGGGGGCTGTATTTAACAGAGTTTTTAACTATTAGGATAGAAGGAAAAAACGGTCTGCAGAAGAGAAAACTACGGTAGGAGACACGGCCCACGCTCATTTCTCCCACGACTTACTGTCCGTCTGGAGAGCAGAAGTTAACATTTCTCGGCATTTGCTCCGGACTGTGTCGCACGTGATGGGCACGGGGGGGAAAGTTGTGATTTTGGGCGTGGTGGGACTTTTTACGGACTCCTGCCTTTTGATAGAGCTGAAAGAGAAAAACAAACCTGTCAGAATTTCTGCATTTCTAGACGTTTTGAAAGCCTCCCTCCTATTTGACTGGGAATATTATTTATTCTTTCCGAGTCTTTGTTTTATTTTATTAGTTTTTATGGGGTTAGGAATAAGGTGGGGTCAGAGTTGGGGTTGGGATTTAGGTTAGGGTTAGGATTAAGGTTAGGATTGGGGTTTTTCCAAATAACATTCTCAATATTTAGCAAACAGCATAATGTCTGGGTTCATGTGTTTAACAAGCAATAATAGATAATACTTAATTATCATAAACAATATGTTAATTAATCACTCTGTAGCCTTCTTCTTGCTAATATATATATTCAAAATTATACCTCACATTCCTTTCTCTCTAATTCAGCGGTTCTCAACCTGTGGGTCGCGACCCCATTTGGGGTCGAACGACCATTTCACAGGGTCGCCAAGCACCGTAGTCCGCCATTATTATTTTTTTGGGTCGGCCATTTTTTTTTCCTATCGCGATGCGGGCCGTCGCGCCGCGCATGTGCGGTGCAGGCCCGCCATATTTTTTTTGGGTCGGCCATTTTTTTCCTGTCACGCCGCGCATGCGCGGTGCAGGCCCCTTTTTGTTTTTGCGCGATGCGGGCCGGGGTCGAGCCCCGGAAAAGGTTGAGAACCGCTGCTCTAATTCGTCTTTCTAGCCATTGATAGAAATTATCCCATGTTTTAAAATACACTGAGTCTTCTTTCTCTTCTTTCTCTTTTAAAATACACTGAATCTTCTTACTCTTGAAAGTCAATCTATCCATTTCTGCACACTCTAGAATTTTCTTAATTAGGACTTCTTCAGCTGGGAAGTTTTCATTTTTCCAATGTTGGGCAAATACAATTCTTACTGCCGTTAGTCGATGTAGTATTAAGTGTCTACAATCTTTGTCATAATTAGCTCCAATTATTCCTAACAAAATTAATTCTGGTTTAAAGTCTATTTGTTTTTTAGTCTTCCGAGCCTTTGGAAGATAAAAATTAATTTCCTTATCTTTCTTACCCTGTTCTCCAGATGAGTGGATTACAGGTAGTCCTTCGACTTACCACGGTTCATTTAGTGACCGTTCAAAGTTACAACGGCACTGAAAAAACCATTTTTTCACTGCAGTGATTCACTTAACAACTGTGGCAAGAGAGGTTGTAAAACGGGGCAAAACTCACTCGACACGTGTCTCACTTCACAACAGAAATTTGGGGCTCAATTGTGGTCATAAGTCGAGGACTACCTGTACATGATTATGCTCACTAAAAGATATTAGGTATATTGAAGAAAAGAGTTTTGGAAATGCAACTGACAAGACAGTGAAAGAGTAATCAGGAGCACACTAAGGATTTAAATCAGGGGCCTTCAAACTTGGCCCTTTTATGACTTGTGGACTTCAACTCCCAGAATTCCTCAGCCAGGCACACGTGTGAATTCTGGGAGTTGAAGTCCACAAGTCATAAAAGGGCCAAGTTTGAAGACCCCTGGTTTAGAAAATTAAGCACGGTGACATCCATTTTAATTTTTTTTAACAAATTGGCAAAAACAGAGGAACTAAAATCTTAAAGAGTTAAAAAAAAAAAGCCTTTATAGCTACAATCCCTTCTTCTTAGCTTGTAATAGTAATGTCTTTTTTGCCGTTGCATGTGCTTGGCCCTGATTTGAAGCAGTCCCATTGTAAAATTTACTCAGCAGCTTCCTTATCATCAAAATTCTTGGCTTAAAAAGGCTGACTTTCACTCAGATTAGGAACATCCATTTTTTCCTGATTCAAAAAAATCCAGCTAAGACAGCACCATGTTCCCACTATGGTCAACGCTATAAAGTAGTCTTCAACTTATGACCACAATGGGGCCCAAAATTTCCATTGCTAAGGGAGACAGTCGTTAAGTGAGTTTTGCCCCACTTTGTGACCTTTCTTGACGCAGTTCTTAAGTGAATCAGTGCGGTTGTTAATCTAGTAACAAGGCTGTTAAGTGAATCTGGCTTTCCCCATTGGCTTTCCTTGTCGGAAGGTCGTAAAAGGGGAACACATGACCCCGGGACACTGCAACCGTCATAAATATGAGTCAGTTGTCAAACCTCTGAATGTGAGGGGAACATCTGGGGCAGGGGTAGGCAACCTTGGCTCTTTTATGACTGGTGGACTTTAACTCCCAGAATTCCTGAGCCAGTATGGGGGAACTATGGCCCCTTCATGACTGGTGGACTTCAACTCCCAGAATTCCTGAGCCAGCATGGCTCAGCTTGGAAACCTCTCCCTTTCCCCTCAGCGTGGCTGGCTCAGGAATTCTGGGAGTTGAAGTCCACAAGTCATAAAAGAGCCAAGGTTGCCTACCCCTGCACTAGATAGAATAGGGCTCTTCAAACTTGGCCCTTTTATGACTCGTGGACTTCAACTCCCAGAATTCCTGAGCCAGCATGAGGGAACTATGGCCCCCTCATGATTCGTGGACTTCAACTCCCAGAATTCCTGAGCCAGCATGGGGGAACTATGGCCCCCTCATGACTCGTGGACTTCAACTCCCAGAATTCCTGAGCCAGCATGAGGGAACTATGGCCCCCTCATGACTCGTGGACTTCAACTCCCAGAATTCCTGAGCCAGCATGAGGGAACTATGGCCCCCTCATGACTCGTGGACTTCAACTCCCAGAATTCCTGAGCCAGCATGGGGGAACTATGGCCCCCTCATGACTCGTGGACTTCAACTCCCAGAATTCCTGAGCCAGCATGAGGGAACTATGGCCCCCTCATGACTCGTGGACTTCAACTCCCAGAATTCCTGAGCCAGCATGGCTCAGCTTGGAAACCTCTCCCTTTCCCCTCAGCGTGGCTGGCTGAGGAATTCTGGGAGTTGAAGTCATAAAAGAGCTAAGGTTGCCTACCCCTGCCCATGGGGAGGCTGCAATGGTCATAACTGTGAAAAACGCTCCTGTCACTTTTTTCAGTGTACTTGTAACTTCAAATAGTCACTAAATGAATGGGTTTTAAGTCAAGGATTACCTTTATTTCTGGGAAACCTTTAAACAGGACAAGAAGACTATTGCTCCTGTAAAGGTGGCCTTAGCCTGGAAACCAAGCAAACCAACAGATCCTCTCCATAAAACATTTCTTTAATCCTACGTTAAGCTTTTTCGCCCAGGAGCCATTTTTATGACAAGACATTCCTCAGGTAACACTCCGCATAAAGAGCTGGTTTCCTTTATCTGGCCTGAGCAATCTTAGACCTAAACTTTAATTCGCAAAAATGTTTTAGAAGGACCAGCAAAATAATAAGCAAAATTGTGAATCACGCACTGGGGGAATGCAACACAATTCTTCAGATTGGCTCTACGCAACGTCAATGGATCAATGATTAACCCAGTATCTGGACTGTATGTGCAGACTGCTTTCTTCTGAAAAATATTATGAAAAACAAGGAGGGAGGGAAGAATAGCCAAGGATACAATGGCATTAGGGTCCAGGTTCTTTTTCTACGAAACTAAAACGATCTATCAAAGATAATAAAGGGAATGTTTGGACTCCGCTAAACTTCATGATGTGTTTGTGAGCACGAGATCACAACTCCTGTTCATTTCAAATTGTCAAATTATTCAGAAAAGAGATCATAAGGCATGTAGTTTAATAGAATAGTTTAATAAGGCATGTAGTTTAATAGAATAAACTTTCTATAACGGGGGTCTTCAAACTTGGCGACTTTAAGACTTGTGAACCAACTCCCAGAATTCCTCAGCCAGCCAGGGCTGGCTGAGGAATTCTGGGAGTTGAAGTCCACAAGTCTTAAAGTTGCCAAGTTTGATGACCCTTGTTCTATAACATCGACGTTGGTTGTTCTCAATTTATGACCACAACCGAAACCAGAATTTGCATTGCTAAGCAAGGCAGTTGTTCACACATCCAATTTTCCAACGTGTTTTGCCATGATGGTTAAACGAATCCCTGAGGTCATTATATGAATCATGCGGTCGTTAAAAGAATCCAGATTCCTCCAATGATTTTGCATGTCAAAAGCCAGCTGGGAAACTCACCAATGGTGACCTCATGACCTGGGGACACTGCAACTGTTGTACAGACATGCCAGTTGCCAAGTGCCCAAATTTTGATTGTGTGGCTGTGGTCATACTATGACAGTCGTAAGGGCGAGGACCGGTTAGGAGTCGCTTTTTAGTGCCGTTGTAACTTTAAACAGTGGCTAAATGAATAGTTGTAAGTTCGGGACTGCCTGTATATCCAAGATTTCGCTTCTATCCAGGTTGAAAGGGGTCCTCTGTGAAGTAGGTCAATTTTAGGGGCTTCAGATGCTGGGATGTGCAAGCTTCTTATCTTATGATAAGATAGCAGTTTAGTTTTCCTAAGTAAGGAATTTCCCCCCGAAAACAGAACCTGGGCAGTAGATACCTCAAAAGGCAAGTAGGGTGCACAAAACGTATTAACCAACCTGGGTGCAGCCCCAACCTTGTTGAATTTAATTCACGGCAATGCGTATAATGTAATACACCGCTAATACCAATTAGTCTGAGCCTCGGGAGCACTAAATCCTTAACAGACCTCATTTAAGTGGCTTATCAACTTAACCACTTCTGGCTCAAGAGGATATATAAGTCAGTCTGAACTGTCTTCGACTCAGCAGCACTAACTGTTAATCTCCGGAAGGATCTGAGTAGCTTCAACACCTGCTGTGCAAAGGATCTGCTCAACCTTTAGCCCCGCACATGCTTAAAACAGAAGAAAACATGTTTACCGCTGATAACAAACGGGTCACTTGAAAAATCACAACCCTTGTGGGACTTTCCTAGAGTCTAAGGGTCTTCAAACCTGGCAACTTTAAGACTTGTGGACTCTGGGAGTTGAAGTCCACAAGTCTTAAAAGTTGCCAAGTTTAAAGACCCCTGATCTAGTCAATTGGACTACAACTCCAGTCACGCCTCAGGCAGGAGGCCCAAAAGCTAATGCTGGCTAAGAATGACGACAGTCTTAATCTAACACAGATAATCCTCGAATATCAGTTCATTTGGTGACCAAAGTTACAACGGCACTGAAAAAAAATGACTTACGTCTGGTTTTCTTACATTCATGCCCTTTGAGGCATCCTCAGGGTCACATGATCAAAATTCAGACGCCTGGCAAATGACTCGTATTCATGACGGTTGCAGTGTCTTGGGGGGGGTTTCACATGATCACTTTTTGTCACCTTCTGACGAGCACCTTCTAGCACTGATGAGGTTACCTAGTTGGGTAATGAAACGTCTGCAAGAAAACAACCCAGCTCAGAGGGCACCAAGGACCCCCCCCCGGGCTCCTGCTCCTCCCTGCAAACCCCACTCCCTTCTAGCACTGATGATATTACCTAGTTGGGTAATGAAATGTCTGCAAGAAAACAACCAAGCTCAGAGGGCACTAAGGACACCCCCCCAGGCTCCTGCTCCTCCTTGCAAACCCCACTCCCTTCTAGCACTGATGATGTTACCTAGTTGGGTAATGAAACGTCTACAAGAAAACAACCCAGCTCAGAGATCAGCTAGGACCTCTGAGGAACCCATTTATGCTAAAGGGAAAAACAGAGATGGAAGCCTCAGACACAACCTGTCCCCGCCATTTTTTTTATGCAGCTCTGGAGTCAGTCCCCAGGAAGACTAAAACCACTTACTCGTATTCAACAGGGAGGTCACACTTAATGACTGGGATTTATAATGGACTTTTGTTTTACTATTTATATACTGCTTTATAAAACTCTAGTAAGACCACGCCTGGAATACTCAGCCAATTTTGGTCACCAGATCACAAAAAAGATGTTGAGAGTTTGGAAAAAATTCAGAGAAGAGCAACTAAGATGATCCAAGGCCTGGAGACTAAAACATACAAAGGAACAGCTGCAGGACCTGGGTTTGGCTAGTCTAAAGAAAAGAAGAAATAGGGGAGACATGATAGCAGCGTTCCAGTATTCGAGGGGCAGCCCCAAAGGGGTCACATTATTCACCAAAGCACTAGAGGGAAGGACGAGAAACTGGTTGGAAGCTGATCAAAGAGAGAAGCAACCTGGAATTGAGGAGAAACTTCCTGACAGTGAGGACAATCAACCAGTGGAACAGAACTGGCCACCAGAAATCTTGGGCACTCCATCACTGGATATTTTTAAGAAGAGACTGGACATTCACCTGTCTCAGATGGCATAGGTTCTCCTGCTTGAGCAGGGGGCTGGACTAGAAGACCTCCAAGGTCCCTTCCAGCTCTATTCTTATTTTATTTATTTTATTTATTTTTATTTTGTTTGGACTTATATGCCGCTCCTCTCCAAATACTCGGAGCAGCTTACAACATATACATAAAACAACAATTACAATCTAAGTCCAAGCAAAAAAATATTTAAAAATAAAACCCCACACATATTCATCAGTCACACAACAATCCACAATCATCCCCAGGCCTGCCGGCAAAGATAGGTTTTAAGATTCCTTCGGAAGGCCGGAAGAGTGGGGGAAACGCGGACTTCAGGAGGCAGTTGGTTCCAGAGGGCGGGCGCCACAACAGAGAAGGCCCTCCCCCTAGGGCCCGCCAGACGACATTGTTTCGCTGACGGGACCCGGAGGAGGCCGATCCTGTGCGCTCTCACCGGTCGTAGGGAAGTATGTGGCAGAAGACGGTCCCGTAAGTATCCTGGTCCAATGCCATGAAGGGCTTTATAGGTAATATCCAACACCTTGAATTGCGCTCGGAGACCAATAGGCAACCAATGCAGCATGCGGAGAGTTGGCGAAATGTGGGCACGACGTGGAAGGCCCACAATTGCTCGCGCAGCTGCATTTTGCACTAATTGTAGTCTCCGAACACTCTTCAAGTGTTCTATGTTCTATTCTATCTATGGGGTCCCCCTAACTCAGGAGTCCCCAACCTGTGGCCAAGGCCCACTACTGGTCCATGGCGTATTCACCAACCAGGCAGCGTGACTGGCTGGCTGGTGCACGAGTCCGTGCACACGTACTGCCCCACTCGCCGCGAGCGTTGCAGGGACTGAGGGCCCCACTCGCGTGAGCGAGATACACGTGTGCGCATGCACAACTGCCCCTCCCACAAAACCATCCCCTCTCCCCCACCCCCGCCTCCCTCTGGGCCATCAACACGGAAAAGTTGAAGAACTCTGCCTGGACCAGCTTGCCCAGGCTGAAGATGCTACTTTGGATAAGCAGCGAAATGTTTGGAATCAAAAAGGAAAGAAATTCCAGTTGCCAGGACTCAACTCCCAGACACCGTGATGGGATGTTAAGCCAGCGGTTCTCAACCTTTTCCGGGGCTCGACCCCAGCCCGCATCGCGCATGCGCGGCACGACGGCCCGCATCGCAAAGGGAAAAAAAATGGCGGACCAAAATTTTTTTTTTAAAAAATGGCCGACCAAAAAAAAAATGGCGGACTGCGGTGTTTGGCAACCCCAGTGAAATGGTCGTTCGACCCCAAATGGGGTCGTGACCCACAGGTTGAGAACCGCTGTGTTAAGCCATTCCCCCGAGCTTTGTCGTACACTGGTTTGCTTCTGTGAGTGTATTGACTCTTCTCACGTTCAGCAATCAAACCAATTCCATATTCACATGAATTACGGTCTGTAATTCAAGCCCGTTCGGAAGCCTGTTCGCTTTATCATACCCTTTCTCTGAGCCACAGATGATGCTTTTTTTCAAGAGGCAACAAGACTTTCTTGCTTTTTTCCTTGAAGACATTTCACTTCTCATCCGAGAAACTTCTTCAGTTCTGACTGAATGGGGGAGGATGGAAGGATTTATATCCCTTGCAGTCATCTGTTCCTTAGCAGTGTTACTGAGGCCACGTGGAGGTTTATGGTCTGTGGGTGCTCCAACCCTGGAAGTTTTTAAGAAGAGATTGGACAGCT
This sequence comes from Bothrops alternatus, assembly GCA_034064705.1. Lineage (NCBI taxonomy): Eukaryota > Metazoa > Chordata > Lepidosauria > Squamata > Viperidae > Bothrops > Bothrops alternatus. The sequence continues at coordinate 380,495 of JARGCV010000315.1, forward strand.
ATTTGTCTGAAATGGTATAGGGTTTCCTGCCTGAGCCAAGGGGGTTGGACTAGATGACCTCCAAGGTCCCTTCCAACTCTGTAATTCCGTTACTTGAACTCTGATTCAGGGGGTCCTGACGATACAGATAATCCTCCAAGTGGCCTCAACGAGTCTCAGAAAGAGCACTAATGACCAGATAATTGTAAAGAATATAAATCCTTCCATTCCTCACTATTCAGTCAGAGCTGAAGAAGCTTCTTGGGTGAAAAGTGAAATGTCTTCAAGGAAGAACGAAGGAAGTCCAGTTGCCTCTTGAAAAAGCATCTTTGGGACAATAAAAATCATTCATAACATCCGAACGTTACAATCGGTCGTGCTTCACTGTGTTACTGAATATTTGCTCTAGTCGCAGGGCTAAGGCAACCTTAGCTCTTTGATGACTTGTGGACTTCAACTCCCAGAATTCCTGAGCCAGCCATGCTGAGGGGAAAGGGAGAGGTTTCCAAGCTGAGCCAGGCTGGCTCAGGAATTCTGGGAGTTGAAGTCCACGAGTCCTAAAAGAGCCAAGGTGGCCTACCCCTGGTCTAAACCCAACATTGGGTCCTTCAGTGGCATCCTAGGACAGGGGTAAGCCACCTTGGCTCTTTTATGACTCATGGACTTCAACTCCCAGAATTCCTGAGCCAGCCTGGCTCAGCTTGGAAACCTCTCCCTTTCCCCTCAGCATGGCTGGCTCAGGAATTCTGGGAGTTGAAGTCCAGGAGTCATAAAAGAGCCAAGGTTGCCTACCTCTGGCCTAGGCCGCTTTCTGACTCGTGGACTTCAACTCCCAGAATTCCTGACCCAGCCTGGCTCAGCTTGGAAACCTCTCCCTTTTCCCTCAGCATGGCTGGCTCAGGAATTCTGGGAGTTGAAGTCCACGAGTCATAAAAGAGCCAAGGTGGCCTAGCCCTGCATCTAGTGGGATGTGATTCAACTGAATACTTGATTCGGTGATTATACACACAAGGAATTTGTCTCCGGTACTGAAGCTCTCAGTGTGTAGGTAGTCCTCGACTTACAACAGTTCGTTTAGTGACCGTTCACACTTACAACAGCGCTGAAAAAAGTGACTTACGACCATTTTTCAGAGTTATGATGTTTCCGGCATCCTTATGATCTTCTGATCAAAATTCAGATACTTGGCAACTGCTTCATACTTACGACAGTTGCTGAGTCCCAAGGTCATATGGCCCCCTTTTGCGACCTTCTGCAAAGCAAAGCCAGTGGGGGAAGCCAGATTCACTTAACAACCGTGTTACTCACTTATCAACTGCAGTGATTCACTTAACAACCGAGGCAAGAAAGGCTGTAAAATGGGTCAAAATTCACTTAACAACAGAAGTTTTGGTCTCAATTGTGGCCGTAAGTCAAAGACTACCTGTACATGCAAAGCAACAGAATAATGATAATCATAATTTGACACAACTTGAAATTGACTAATCTTAGTTTGAAACCATCTTGTCCACGGAAATTCACAATTAGCCCATTGTCTCATAAAATAATCATACCAATAAGAGAGAGGAGGAAGAAAGATAACAATAATAAGCATAAATAATACTGCAGCCATATTACATGGGAAATACACATGGACATTAGGCAGCACCCTGGGAATTATGCGTTCGGCAGAGTAATGGCCGAACCAACTGGCCAATCACTTCTTAGGTGTTCAGATTATGTAGAATCATTTTAACATTAAATATCTATGTGTTTCTATCCAGAAAACGCTTCAGTCAACATCATGGGAAATTAATAGGACTACTCCGAGCCCTTTGACTGGGAATTGTAAGCCCCTAATTTGAGTTGTTGATTGACACACGCAGAATCGTGGGAGAATCCTACGAAGGAATTTGGAATAAATGTACATTGGTACACTTGGAGACGAGGAATTGCAAGAGTTAGGACAGGTGGCGTTGACAGTAATTTTTTAATCGCTGGCCAAAGGATCCTTATCCCTTTGTGTGTGGCATTGTGAGACTACTTAGTCAAAAGAAATGTATGTACATAAACAGAAAGCTGGGTTAATAAAGAAAGAAAGAAAACTACAAATGAAATAAAGCAACAAAATGAGAAATGGTCTTTATTAATAAAAGGAACAGCGTGAGAAAGAAAGAAGAAATGAAAGTTAATCAAATCATAAACAAGAATACAAAGAAATGCACCAAGTCCACTGTGTTTTGCAGGTGTTTATTTTTTTTTTCATTTGTAACTGTAAGATTCAGAAAAGGACATTATAACCTATTTGTCAAAATGGAGCCACCATCGCTTCTCGGGAACCTTTGTCAGTAGAGAAGTAACATTTCCCCATTTGAATTAAGCTAAGTAGGGAAGCCATATTAATATTAATAACAACAGACATCTGGCTAGAAACTGGGAGGATGTGAGTTCTAGTCCCGCCTTAGGCATGGAAGTCAACTGGGTGACTTTTTGGACAATAACAGGGAAACTGTGAGTTCCTAGTCCTGTCTTAGGCATGAAAGCTGTTGGATGACTTTGGGCCAATTACCAGGAGATTGGGAGTTCTAGTCCTACCCTAGGCATGATAACTGGCTAGGTGACTTTGGGCCAATCACCAGGAGATTGGGAGTTCTAGTTCTGCTTTAGGCATGGAAAATGCTGGGTGACTTTGGGCCAATCACCAGGAGATTGTGAGTTCTAGTCCTGCCTTAGGCATGAAAGCTGCTGGGTGACTTTGGGCCAATCACCAGGAGACTGTGAGTTCTAGTCCTGCCCTAGGCATGATAACTGGCTGGGTGACTTTGGGCCAATCACCAGGAGATTAGGAGTTCTAGTCCTGCTTTAGGCATGAAAGCTGCTGGGTGACTTTGGGCCAATCACCAGGAGATTAAGAGCTCTAGTCCTACTTTAGGCATCCATCTAGGTGACTTTGGGCCAATCCCCAGGAGACTGTGAATTCTAGTCCCACCTTAGGCATGAAAGCCAGCTGGGTGACCTTGGGCCAGTCTCTCTCAGCCCGGCCTACTTCACAGGATTGTTATTGGGGAAAATCGGAGGAAGGAGTATCGGCTATGCCTTGAACTGTTTATAAAACAAATCATAAAGGTGGGAGATGAATTAAAAGAACATTTGAAACAAAACTTGGGTGGGTTAATTGGGCAACGGGCACAATACTACTATCTCTGGCTAAGAATTACCTTTGGTCTCGCGAATCACCCGTCTGTTTTGAAGAAGACGCTGGCAGCGAATTCTTCTTCTTTGCATCTCTCTTATCTTCGGAGGCATCTGGACAGAGTTAAGGAGGAAGAAGGAGAAGCAGTAAAGAATGACGTCACCCTACGGAAGCCTTGTGCCACTAGTCAGCTTCTAGGACGGCCCGTTCCTTGGTCATAAGATCTTCTTCCAAAGCAGTAGATAACAGCATCATCCACGTTTCTCTGTCTGCTTAACACCTGAGGGGGCTTGGAAGAATATCTGTCATGATGTGGACAATGACGGAGAGGGGATGCTATTTTGGGGGGGGGGGCAATTAAACGACCGAACAACAAACCAGCTTTCGCCAGGAAAAAGGATCCACTTCTAAGCTACATCTTTTTCCTGGAAATCTTTGTTACTTCTCCAAAGAGATACAGCAGGGGGAACGTTCAAGGTTAAGGCTGCGTCTCTCCGTAACTGGAGACCCTTTCTAGTTTGTCCTCTGTTTGGACCTGAAGCTCGTTCCTGTTTGATTGCTTTGACTTTTGGAAGGTGCACAATTGTTATTGGTTTCTTTTTACTACCTACGGCAGTGATGGCGAACCTTTTAGAGACCGAGTGCCCAAAAACTGCCCCCCCGTCCCCGCTCCGCCCTGCCCAATGGACCACCCACCACCTCCACGGCCCACCACAGATCACCAGGCAGCCCAGCAGCATCATGGGGGCTACGCCCTCCGCCCGTGCCCCGCAGCATCATCTGCGTGCGACGGGGCGCAAGGGTGGAGTCTTGTCCCCGCTGCCCGGCTACCATGTCCTTGGCTGCGCTGCTTTGTGTGGGCCGTGCCCAGGGGCGACTGTCCTCCGGGGGGGGGCTGTTGGTGAGGAGGGGGCCGTGGGAGGAGGCAGGGCAGGGGAGACGGTGTGTGTGCCCAAAGAGAGGGCTCCGAGTGCCACCTCTGGCACCTGTGCCATAGGTTCGCCACCACTGATAGCAAAAATTGAACTAAATTTAATTTGGAAGTAAATATCGTTACAATTTGAGGGTAGATTATCAAGGTAGCAGCCACGAATCCCAGTATTCATGGACGTAGTATGAAGTACAGGTAGTCCTGTTTGCAACAGGTCATTTAGTGACCGTTCAAAGTTACAACAGCCCTAAAAAAAGTGACTTATGACCGTTTTTCACACTGACCACCACTGTAGCATCTCCATGGTCAGTGGCAACCGACTCATATTTATGACGGTCGCAGTGTCCTGGGGTCATGGGATCCCCTTTTGCGACCTTCTGACAAGCAATGGGGAAGCCAGATTCACTTAACAACCGAGTTGTTAAGTGAATCTGATTCCGTTAAAAAAGGTGGCAGTGATTCAGTTTAAGAAAGGTCGTAAAAATGGGGCAAAAGTCACTTAACGAATTTCTCACTTAGCTACCTCCATTTTGGGCTCAACTGTGGTCATTAAGTCGAGGACTAGCTGTAGTGGAATTAGGAATTCATGAATAACAGTACCATAGTGTTGTAAGGTTAGTTAGGACTGGGAATTCTCAGAGTTTACAGCAGTGTTTCCCAACCTGGCAATTTTCAAATGTGCAGACTTCAACTCCCAGAATTCCCTAGCCGGTCTTGCCCTAATTGTTTGTTGGTGGGGGGAATTCTGGGAGTTGAAGTCCACATATCTGAAAGTTGCCAAGGCTGAGAAAAACAGGTTTAACAGTTAGGAAGGACCGGCCCCGATGGCTCTAGCGCAGCGGTTCTCAACCTGTGGGTCACGACCCCATTTGGGGTCGAACGACCATTTCACGGGGGTCGCCAAACACCGCAGTCCGCCATTTTTTTTTTGGTCGGCCATTTTTTGGGGGGGTCGGCCATTTTTTTTCCCCTTTGCAATGCGGGCCGTCGTGCCGCGCATGCGCGATGCAGGCCCGCCGTTTTTTTTTTGGTCGGCCATTTTTTGGGGGGGTCGGCCATTTTTTTTCCCCTTTGCAATGCGGGCTGTCGCGCCGCGCATGCGCGATGCGGGCCCGCCGTTTTTTTTTTGGTTGGCCATTTTTTTTGGGTCGGCCATTTTTTTCCCCTTTGTGATGCGGGCCGTCGCGCCGCGCATGCACGATGTGGGCCTGCCATTTTTTTTATTTATTTTGGTCGGCCACTTTTTTTGGGGGGGGGTCGGCCATTTTTTTTTCCTTTTGCGATGTGGGCCGTCGCGCCGCACATGCACGATGCGGGCCCGCCATATTTTTTTTTGGTCGGCCATTTTTTTTCCCTTTTGCGATGCAGCCCGTCGCGCCGTGCATGCGCGATGCGGGGTCGAGCCCCGGAAAAGGTTGAGAACCGCTGCTCTAGCGGTTAAAAGTGGGCAGACAGGAAATCTGTACCTTCAGACTTGCAAACCTCTGTTAACATAGCCTTACAATAAAAGCAAGTTTCTGGTCAAGTTTCCTCACCGGCTGAACCAGGAAGGCTAACCAAGTTTATGTACGTGCAAACAGAAATTAAACCACTTTATTTGGCCACGTGTGAATTGGACACACAAGGCATTTGTCTTTCATACAGAAGCTCTCAGGGTCCACGCGAAGCAATAGAATCATCATCACGGTCATAATAACACCAATTAGAGGGAGGAATAAAGAAGATCGTTAAGAGGGGTAAATTATTATGATGGGATTCCTGCCTTCACATTTTGCATGAGCACGACATAGCTCAAAACCAAAAGTAGCTGAATCTTGACTTATTCCACAAGGTGTTTTTTTAATTATTATTATTATTATTATTTGATTTCGCCCATAGTATGGCTGCTTCTTACCTAGGAGTTTCTTCCAGGCTTTGATAAGCGATTTGGAGAGTGCAATCACTTCCTCGTCTGTGCTTTGTTTGCGAAGGGCATTCACCGACATCCCGATTCGGGTAGACTGCAAAATATTAAACAGGGAGGGGTTTCTTTTTCAATTAAATTAAATTAAATTCACTAGCCAGACTAAATTCCCCCAGGCAGGAGAAGAGCGCCCAAAGATCAAGTTACTTGTCATTATTTGACAATTTGCACTGATTCCATAAAACAGCAACTTTATTTTTTTATTTTTTTTAAAATAAGTTTTTATTGAATACAGAAATTAAAAACATTGAACATGGTAAATCGTCTTTGACAGACATCTCAGCCCATATTATACATTAATTACATATAACTTATCTATATACAAAACTATACATTTCTAATCTCTATCTTAATTTATATCTTTATTAGTGTATTTTTTTTCCCTCCATCTATAAAATTTGCTCCATAGCAAATAAAATTCTGTGTCTTCCTGGTTTTTTAATCTTTTAGTTAACCTATCTAGTTCTATGCAAAACATAATTTTCTTTATTAGATCTTCCTCACTCGGTGTTTCCATTGCTTTCCATTTTTGAAGCAAATAGTATCCTTGCCGCAGTAGCCACGTGAATGATTAAGTATGTGTCCTCTTTATTTACATTTTTCTCTAATATTCCTAATAGTAATGCCTCAGGTTTGTATAGAACACCGGTTCTCAACCTGTGGGTTGCGACCCCATTTGGGGTCGAACGACCATTTCACGGGGGTCGCCAAACAACGCAGTCCGCCATTTTTTCCCCTTTTCCTTAGCTGTGCTACTCCCTCTTATTCTATTGGCTTTTGAAAGCCAATAGAATAGACTCTCTTGAGTAGATTCTAATTCTATTGGCTTTCAAAAGCCAATAGGAATTGTCCAGGCTGTCCCCGCCCTGCTGAGCCCGCCAAAAGTCCCAGTCTGCAAACGGTGCTGCAAGTTGTCTGCAGCGAAGGCGAGCTCTCCGGAAGTTTCCACCCCTCCCTGCTGAGCAACTACTACAAATGTCAGTAAAAGAGGGCCAGGGGTGGGAAGTGGGAGGCCGGCGGGCGCAGGGAGGGCCTGGCGGGTGCCTTACCTCCCTTGGGCTGGGCCAGCTGGTGGCCCAGCCGGTGGTCGCCCTGTGCCGTAGCTGCCCCTTGCAGCTACGCCTCAGCCGGCACAGGGGGCGGCACCATGCATGTGTGGCGCTCCCGGGCAGGGAAAGTCCTCGACTTACGACCGGTTGGGAAGTCCTTGACTTACGACTGGTTGGGAAGTCTTTGACTTACGACCGGTTGGGGGTTGCAGCATTAAAAAGGTTGAGAACCACTGGTATAGAATGTTTTGGCTAGTCATTTCTAGTACCCATTCCCAGACCATACACCAATACACCTGTGCTTCTCTACATGTCCACCATATATGAAAAAAGGTACCCTTTTTTTTTTTTTTACATTTCCAACATGTAGAAGAATATCCTTTATACATTTTGGCTAATCTGGCTGGAGGGAGATGCCATCTGTAAATCATCTTATACAAATTTTCTTTATATGATGTCGCTAATGTGATTTTGTTATTTCGCTCCCATACTTGCTGCCATTGATCCATATTTATATTATATCCTAAATCTATTGCCCACTTCACCATTGCATAAAACAGCAACTTTATAATTGCCCAGGTGGTCCTCGACTTACAGCCAGCTGTTCAATTAATGACCGTTCAAAAGTTACAACGGCGCTGAAAAAAAAAAGTGACTGATGACTACTTTTCACACTTATGACCATTCCAGCATCCCCACGGTCATGTGATCAAATCTGGGGTGCCTGGCAACCGGCATTTATTTATTATAGTGTCATTTGCAATCTTCTTTAGGAAGCTTCTGATAAACAAAGTCAGGGGGGAGCCAAATTCGCTTAATGACCACATGATTCACTTAACAGTTGTGGTGATTCACTTAAGAATCATGGCAAAAAAGGTCATAAAATGGGGCACCACTCACTTAACAACTGTCTTGCCTAGCAGTGGAAATTTTGGCCTCATCTGTGGTTGTGAGTCGAAAACTACCTTCATAGTTCTATAAACCTTATCTCCGTCCCATATTTTTCCCCCTGCTCCATACAGAAACATTTTGTTTTCCATGCTGCTGGACACTTAATCACAACCTGAAATGGATTTTGAAGACCACAGATCTTATATAGTGGAACAAATTAATTAGAAGCATGTATCACAAAATATGAGAAGGGTAGAAAGACAATGCAGGACTTGAATGTACTCATGATCAAGTAAATGTTTTTTTTCCCCCAAAGTATAATGTGCAAAGAAGTCAAGTCAAACTGAGAATAAGTTAAAAAGAAAAAAAAAAAGAGTCAACACCGTGATTTACCTGCAGCAAATGAAGTGTTATCGGCATATTTTTCAGTTCCTTCAGCAAGTCCATTGCCCCTTCCTCGAAAACAAAAGAAATTGCACAAGTTAAGAGACATCCAACTTCCAATTGTTTAAATTGTTTTGATGAGGTGATGTATTCCCAAGTCTAAGCAGAAATAGAGGGCCGTTACCAATCAGAGGGGGGTGTACACTACAGGAATGGGAAAAGCTAGTTCAATCAAAATATACAGTATATCTACTGAACTAATATATAGAAAACTAAAGAAAAAATGGGATTGCCTAACACTTAACCTTTCAAATTAGGTTTCCGAGGACTTTTAATCGGTGGGATCCTTAACACGCTCTGAGCTGGGCTGTTTTCTTGCAGACGTTTCATGACCCAACTTGGTAACATCATCCGTGCTAGAAGGGAATGGAGTTGGTGGTTTCTTGGAAACAGTTCAGAAGTAGTCCTTGACTTACAACCATTTGTTTAACGACCACTGGCAGTTACAACAGCAGGGGGAAAAGTGATTTATGGCGTATCCTCACCCTTGCAACAGTCACACTATGTCCAAAGTCAAGTGATCAAAATTCAGGGGCTAGGCAACCAGCATGCATTTATCACAGCTGCAGTATCCCAGGTCACATGTGACCTTCCCAGCTGGCTTCCAACAAACAAAATCAGAAGCGGAACTCTGCCTTGCTTAGTGACTGTGGGATTCACTTAATAATTGCCGTGGATTTTGCAAGGATTTATACTCCTTGCTGGGAGAAACATCAGCAACCTAAGATATGCAGATGATACCACTCTAATGGCAGAAAGTGAAGAGGAACTAAAGAGCCTCTTGATGCGGGTGAACAAGGAGAGTGCAAAAGTTGGCTTGAAACTCAACATTAAGAAAACCAAGATCATGGCATCCGGCCCTCTCAATTCCCAGCAAATAGATGGGGAAGAAATGGAGGGAGTGACAGATTTTATCTTCCTCTGCAGATGGGGACTGCAGCCAAGAAATTAAAAGACGCTTGCTCCTGGGGAGGAGAGTTATGGCAAATCTAGAGAGCATACTAAAAATCAGAGACATCACCCTGCCAACAAAAGTGCGTATAGTCAAGGCCATGGTTTTCCCAGTTGCAATGCATGGCTGTAAAAATTGGACCATAAGAAAGGCTGAGCACCAAAGAATTGAGGCCTTTGAACTCTGGTGCTGGAAAAGACTCCTGCTAGTCCCCTGGAGTGCAAGGCGTTGGTCAGTCCTAGAGGAGATCAACCCTGACTGCTCTTTAGAAGGCCAGATCCTGAAATTGAAACTCAAGTACTTTGGCCACCTAATGAGAAGGAAGGACTCACTGGAGAAGAGCCTGATGCTGGGAAAGATGGAGGGCAAGAGAAGAAGGGGACAACAGAGAAGGAGGTGGCTGGATGGAGTCACTGAAGCAGCAGGCGTGAGCTTAAGTGGACTCCAGAAGATGGTAGAGGACAGGAAGGCCTGGAGGAATGTGGTCCATGGGGTCGCCATGGGTCGGACACAACTTTGCAACTAACAACATACTCCTTGCAGACAGCTGGTCCTTTGCATTCTTTTAGAGAGTCGTTGAGGCCACTTGGAGGTTGACCTGTGTCCTCAGGGTCACCTGAGTGGTGCAAATGGGTGTGGAGCCTTTTTGGCTGCAGGATGTTTTCTGCCCTGGGCTCCGCATACATTTGCACTACTTCCAGCTGTCTGCAAGGAGTATAAATCCTTCTGTTTCCTCCACCATCCAGTCAGAGCCGAAGAAGCTTCTGGGAATGAGAAGCGAAATGTCTTCAAAGGAAAACAAGAAAGTCCAGTTGCCTCCTGAAAAAGCACTTTTGGGATAAGCAACATCACACCTTAATAAAATCACAGAAAGCATTGATGCAGCCTCGGTTGAGTTCAAGAGCCTGAGCAGTTGGATCAAGTTCGTACTTGGGGGGGGGAAGCATTCAGACACTGGGGGGGTGTCTCCAAATCTGCAAAACGCTGGGCGTGACGTCATGATCCCCACCCTTTGCTGTGCGCCTGTGACACCGTCCGCAAGCAGCTTTGACTTCAGACCACCCTCTTTGTCCCAGATGGACCTCCCCTGTCCAAAAGGTAGAACACAGGCAGTTCTCGACCTACAAACAACCGCGCCCAACATTTCTGTCGCTAAGCAAGACATTTTGTTCAATGAGTTTTGTCCCGTTTGACCAGCTTTCTTGCCAGAGCTGTGAAATGAATCCCTGCAGTTGTTAAGTTAGTAACACGATGGTTAAATGAAATCTGGCTTCTCCGTTGATTTTGCTTGTCCAAAGGTCGCAAAAGGGATCACATGACCCCGGGACACTACAACTGTCAATAAATACGAGTCAAGTTGCCAAACGTCTGGATTTTGATCACATGGCCATGGGGAGTGCCGCAACGGTTGTGGGAAAAAGGGTTATAAAGTCGCTTTTTTTTTGGTGCTGTTGCAACTTCAAACACTCCCTAAATGAACTGTTGTAAGTTGAGGACTACCTGTACAGAATAACAAGAGCTGGAAGAGACCTTGGAGGTCCTCTAGTCCAACTCCTTGCTCAAGCAGGAGACCCTGTACCATTTCAGACAAGTGACTGTCCAGTCTCTTCTTAAAAGCCTGATGTTGCCATTTGGTCAGAAGACCACCAGGAGATTTCAGGGCTGGGAAACAGAAACCCACCCTAGAAGGAAGCAGCAACAATCCAGTTCCATGCCACTGGGAAGAAAACTACATGGGTGTCATTAGCAATGTGAGGAAGCCTTTCTCTTTGCTTACAGTAGGCGGCAACCCCATGTCAAGTTTGGATTGGCTCAAAGCAATGAAGCTACCTGGATGGAAGACCACCAGGAAATCCCGGCCAAACAGGTCAAAAAAAAAATCTCCCAGGGAAAAAGCAGTTTTTTTAAGGACAAGCAGCATCCCCCGGAATCGACATCAACCCAAAGGAATCTGGAAGCACGCAAAGAAACGAGCAGGCAGGATCCCGGCACAGGGATCCTTTTTTCCTTAAAAGCGCCCCACGGATTCACCCCAAGAAAAACGCGGGAGGGCGCGAGAAGTTAAAAAAAAAACGGACAGAAGCGGACGGCGAAGGCGGCCAGCCAAGGCTGCGGCGATCGGGGAAAGGGGGCGTGGCTTTAAAGGGGCGGGCGACGCGCTAGAGAAGTGGGCGGGGCCACGAGCGGTTCACGGCAAGCGCGAGGGCGTGGCTAACGGCTGAAGCATTTAAATGGCGGCGGGGAGGCGGGGCCAAACGGCTGCCTTGGGCGGGGCCCGTTCTCCAGGCGATGCGGCGCGGGCGTTGCCATGGCAGCGACGAGGACGGACTGGCTTTCCTTTTGAGAAACTGGAAACGCCGAGCAACGTTTCGGAGGCGGCGTCGGCGGTGGTGGTGGAGGGAGGGCCTCCGGGCGGGCTCCTCCGCGGGCCGGGAAGGCGCGGGCGGCGTCGGTGCCCCCCACTCACCACGCTCTTCTTGGCGACCATCTTGTCGAGCCGCTTGGCGATGCGCAGGACCTCCTCCTCCTCCCCGCCCATGGCGCCGGCTCTCCGCTCCGCGCAGGGGTCTGCGGCCCCGGGGAGGAGGGAGGCGAGGAAGCCCGTCCCCGGGACGCTGCCGGCTGAGCCGCGGCGAAGAGCGGGCGCGCTTCCTAGGTGACCACGGCAACGCCTCTTCCGTTTTGGACGCCCGCCCAAGGCATGCTGGGAAGAGAAGTTCGGCTTCTCCCCTCTCCCAGAGGGCCGCGCGCGCCACACACCTGGTCGTTCGCTTCGCAAAGCATTTCGGGAATGGTAGTCCCGGAAAGGAAGCCGTTTAGGCTTAGCTATTGAGGAACGGACTCCAAATCCCAGCAATCTCGGCTGCTTCTGCGGGGGTGGTGGATTTCGCCAGGTCTTTCCTTTGCGAGCCCGCCCCCCCCGCGGAATTTTGCAGAACGGACCGTTAGAGCCGTTAGTTTGGCCTTGCAAAGAGTTGGTGGGCCTTAATTCCGCCTATCGGCTAAGATGCTAAGCTAATCCAGCCAGTTGGGTGACCTTGCACCGGTCAAGGTCTTTTAGGTCCGCGAAGAAGATGGATGATTGATTAAATGCCATGAAGCCAACATTGCCTACTACTGACTACAGCTAGTCTTCGATTTACAAACACAACTGAGCCCCAAATTTCTGTTGCTAAAGCAAGGCAGCTGCTAAGTGAATTTTGCCCCATCTTCACGACTTTTCTTGACACAGTTGTTAAGTGAATCACTGAGGTTGTTAAATTAGTGACAAGGTTGTTAAGTGAGTCTGGCTTCCCCATTGAACTTTGCTTGTTAGGAAGGTCGTGAGCCCAGAGAAGAAAATGTTAAAAGGGCAGAAAAATATATTTTTCCTCAAAAGGACTTTTTAAAAACCAAACCTATCCCCAAATCTCTCTCTCTGCCCCAAGCAAGAGCTAGTCCCATACAAATGCAGATGTAGAACCATCAGAAAGCTGAAGCCAGGGCACTCAAGAAGACCAAGAGAAGATCTGCATGCCCCACCCAAACTCTAGGAGTCATTAGCCCCATCACCTGGGAAGCAGGATATGATAATAGGGTTAAACCACAGATATCAAGGCCTAGAAAAACACAGAAATAGCCTCAAGGTTCATGCCACAGGAACAGGAAACTATTCCAAAAGGCTAGAGGGGGTATAAAAACCTACGGCCCATGTGCTCAACTCCTCTTTCCTCTCTGCTCTTTCTTGCAAGGACCATCTTTCTGCTTCTTCAATAAACTGTAACCTTCTTCCCAAAGCAGTCGCCATGTTGCTTATTTATCCCAGCTTGGATGAACCAGGATGAAGACTTACTTCTGACAGTCGCAAAAGGAGATCATGTGACCTCGGGATGCTGCAACCGTCATAAATATGAACCAGTTGCCATATGGCCGGATTTTGATCACGTGACCTGGGGGATGCTGCAAGGGTTGTTAAGTGTGAAAAATGGTCATAAGTCATTTTTTTCAGTGCTCTTGTATCTTTCAATGGCCACTTAATGAACTGTTATAAGCTGAGGACTACCTTTAGCCAGATTTTCTCCATGACGATGTGTTCCTAACCTGGTCCTTCAAATCCCAACGGTCCACCTATCACCATGGCAACTGAGTTTATCCACCTGGCTGCTGGTCATCCTCTTCTCTTTCCTTGCAACTTTCCAGCATTAGAGCCTTCTCCAGAACCGGATCTCCACAAAATGTGTCCAGAGTAGGATAAGGAGGGAATGCCAGAGAGCAAGAAAACGGCAAAAAGTGTTACACAATGCGATCACGTAACCACAGGCTCCTGAAAATGTTGTGGGAATGGAGTAGTTGGACTCCATTCTAGTCTATTGTTTCACCTCTGTTATACCACAATGTGATCCAGAATATGAGCTGTTACTCCTACCTAGTCAGAATTACAATCACTTAAATATGAGCCAGCAGTGTGCTGCAGCTGCCAAAAAAGCCAACACAGTGTTGGGCTGCATTAACAGGGATAGAATCAAGACCATGTGAAGTGTTAATACCACTTTACAATGTCTTGGTAAGGCCACACTTGGAATACTGCATCCAGTTTTGGTCACCGCAATGTAAAACAGATGTTGAGACTCTAGAACAGGGGTTCTCAACCTGTGGGTCGCGACCCCTTTTGGGGTCGAACGACCATTTCACGGTTTCCAAAGAATGCAGTCTGCCATTTTTTTCCCCTTTTCCTTAGCTGTGCTACTCCCTCTTATTCTATTGGCTTTTGAAAGCCAATAGAATAGACTCTTGAATAGAGTCTAATTCTATTGGCTTTCAAAAGCCAATAGGAATTGTCCAGGCTGTCTCTGCCCTGCTGAGCCCGCCAAAAGTCCCAGTCTGCAAACAGTGCTGCAAGTTCTCTGCAGCGAAGGCGAGATTTCTTGAAGTTTCCACCCCTCCCTGCTGAGCAACTACTAAATGTAAGTAAAAGAGGGCCAGGGGTGGGAGATGGGAGGCCGGCGGGCACAGGGAGGGTTGCTGGCGTGCGTGGGGCCCGGCGGGTGGCTTACCTCCCTTGGGCTGGGCCAGCTGGTGGCCCAGCCGGTGGTCGGCCTGCGCCCTCGCTGCTGCTTGCCATGGCCACCCAGGAGCGCCTGGGCCTGCCTGCCGCCGCCCCGAACGGGCGGTGGCCAAGGTAAGGCTAGCAGGGCAGTGACGGGCGCTGGGAGGGTAGCTTGCACACATGGGGCCGACTCTCAGCTGGCTGTCGGGAGCCAGGCTGTGTGTAGCAGCCCCACCGGTTCCCCATCGATGTCCGGACTCCGACCCAACTCCCAGCTGACTGTCGGGAGTCGGGCTGTGCTCCTGGGGGCCATGCGGACGTCGGCCAGTTGCTGGCTGCGTCCTCCCCGTCTCCCAGCTCATGGCAAGCCCTGGGGCTTGAAACGCGCCCCCGATGCCGCCCCGGGCCAACTCAGCCACGTGGGCGGCCAGTCTGAGCCGAGCCAGGTCTGGGCCGCTCCCTCAACGTTGCGCCAGAGCTTCCCCCCGCACTGCCTGGCCCACCTCCCTCACCGTCGGAGGCCGCCTTGGCCCTCTGGCGCCCAGTGTGGCCCTGGGACTGACGGGCAGGAGCGGCTCCTTCCCGGCTTGCCGGGCTCTGGACCTCGGAAGCAGTCAGGTGGCAGGGAAGAGGGGGATGCCCGCATGTGCGTCGGAGGCCAGCCGGACAGGCCGGGAGGGGAGAAGTGGCGCCTTCCGAGCAGGAGCTGGCGCTCCGCCCGTGCCCCTCTCGTGTGTCACGAGTCGGGGAAGGGTTTGGCGGTGAAGTGCTGCGCAGCATGGAAAGGGGCTCCCACGATCCCGCTGCTGCTATGGCGTTCGGGAGGCTGGAGGGGTGGGCAGGTCCTGGGGGGGTTGGGAGAGCGCAAGAGGTGCCGGGATGAGGATGGGGGGCTCCAGACTACCATCCCCAGCAGCCCTAAAAAGCACTGTGGAAGAGTGGGGAATGCTGGGAGTTGCAGTTCATCACCATTTGGGAAAACATGACTCTCCAAAGATCAATCCTTCCTTCCTTCCGTCTCCGGGCTTTCTATCGATTGAGGCAGATTACAGAGCCGCGATCCACTCCCGCGAGCTGGCAACGGGACCCCAAAATCAAAGGAGAAAACTCGTTTCGGGGCTGTAAGAAAGGATCCCTCTCCCCCACCCCGACCCCCGCTGCAAGCAGCGCCAGAGTTTGGAAAAGCACTGGTCCGGGACCCTTGGCTATGGGGGCAGGCCGGCGGCGGCTCTGCTCAGATATGGGGGATGAAAAAAAACGGCCGGAAGGGAAGAGAAATCATTCAAGCGGCTCGGAGCGTTTCATTTGGAAACGTTGGCACCAGTTTCCATCCGGGCATTTGTGCTTTCTTACCCCTGCGCGCATGCGCCTGCGCGTTTTCCCCGATGGTAGCCAAAAAGGGAGGGGAAGAGGCAACGGGAAGCGTCCTTTGATACATCATTTACACTCCCGCCTCCCCAATCAGGCTTATTTGGAAATCGGACCTGGTTTCCTCAATCAGCCACCGGGGGTTAAAATATCTTTCCCCTTCAGGCGTTATAAAGCACCTTTTCCTTCCTTCCTTCCTTCCTTCCTTCCTTCCTTCCTTCCTTCCTTCCTTCCTTCCTTCCTTCCTTCCCCCTTCAATCTCCTTCCTTCTCCATCTCCTTCCTTTCCCCTTCAATCTTCCTTCCTTCCTTCCATTCATCCATCTCCTTCCCTTCCCCTTCAATCTCTCCTTCCTTCCTTCCTTCCTTCCTTCCTCCTTCAATCTCCTTCCTTTTCCATCTCCTTCCTTTCCCCTTCAATCTTCCTTCCATCCATCCATCTCCTTCCCTTCCAATCTTCCTTCCTCCTTCAATCTCCTTCCTTTTCTTCTCCTTCCTTTCCCCTTCAATCTTCCTTCCTTCTCTCCATCTCCATCCCTTCCCTTTAAATCTCTCTCCTTCCTTCCTTCCTTCCCCCTTCAATCTCGTTCCTTCTCCATCTCCTTCCTTTCTCCTTCAATCTTCCTTCCTTCCTTCCATCTCCAACTCCATCCCTTCCCCTTCAATATCTCTCTCCTTCCTTCCTTCCTTCCTTCCTTCCTTCCTTCCTTCCTTCCTTCCTTCCTTCCTTCCTTCCTTTCCCCTTCAATCTCCTTCCTTCTCCATCTCCTTCCTTTCCCCTTCAATCTTCCTTCCTTCCTTCCATCTCCAACTCCATCCCTTCCCCTTCAATATCTCTCTCCTTCCTTCCTTCCTTCCTTTCCCCTTCAATCTCCTTCCTTCTCCATCTCCTTCCTCTCCCCTTCAATCTTCCTTCCTTCCTTCCATCTCCATCCCTTCCACTTCAATCTCTTTCTCCTTCCTTCCTTCCTTCCTTCCTTCTCCATCTCCTTCCTTTCCCCTTCAATCTTCCTTCCTTTCTTCATCTTCCCTCCCTCCCAACATTTGTGAGCAAGGAAGAGTAAGCTTCTCCAGTGAGCATTGCTATATGGTTTTTGTAATTCATCACTATGCTTTCATTATGTTCAATTCGTAACAATGAAAATACACCCTGCATTACGATTCCAAACAGTAGCAAAATTACAGTTATGAAGTAGCAACGAAAATAATTTTATGGTTGGGGGTCACCACAACATGAGGAACTGTATTAAGGGGCCACGACATTAGAAAGGTTGAGAACCACTGCTCTAGAAAGAGTACAGAGAAGAGCAACAAAGATGATTAGGGGACTGGAGGCTAAAACATATGAGGAACGGTTGTTGGAATTGGGAATGTCTAGTTTAATGAAGAGAAGGACGAGGGGGGACATGATAGCAGTCTTCCAATATCTCAGGGGCTGCCCCAAAGAAGAGGGAGTCAAGCTATTCTCCAAGGTGCCTGAAGGCAGAAGAAGAAGCAACGGATGGAAACTGATCAAGGAGAGAAGCATCTTAGAACTAAGGAGAAACTTCCTGACAGTGAGAACAATTAACCAGTGGAACAACCTGCCTCCAGAAGTGGTGAATGCTCCAACACTGGAAGTTTTTAAGAAGAGACTGGACAGCCATTTGTCTGAAATGGTGTAGGGTTCCTGCCTGAGCAGGGGGTTAGACTCGATGACCTTCCAACTTTATTATTATTATTATTATTATTATTATTATTATTATTATTAGATTTTCCTAACAGTGCATTAGAGGTCTCTTCTGATGTTTCATCTCCCAAAACTCAGAGAACCAAGAAGTGACACACAATAAGCAACGAAGGCTCAGTCAAACTGCCCCACCAGATGCTCAGGAAATAACCCAACCTTTCTTAGAAACCCATTGGCCTCTATTAATCATCTGGGTGCATGAGTTTCTCCCTTTGGGAGAGAAGGACATTGGCAAGCTAAAAAGCTATCAGATGGTGACTCAGCCACAACCGACGACCGACAATCATATCCTCTGGTATCGGATCATATCACAACTGCCTGATCTTGCCAACTATTAGTCCGTTGACCTTGCCTCCAACTTAATGAGTGACAAACATTGCAAATGTTGCACACCTTGAGGTTGTTGCTGGCTGGTGTCAGAAATAAGGGGAGGAGATGAACTGGAAACTTCAGCTTGGGATGAGAAGAAGATAACATTGGACTAACGAGGACTGGGATGGTTGATTCATGATTCAGGACTAGGGATAACATGATAGCAGCCTTCCAATATTTGAAGGGCTACCACATAAGAACATAAGAACATAAGAAGAGCCATGCTGAATCAGGCCAAAGCCCATCGAGTCCAGCATTCTGTGTCACACAGTGGCCCACCAATTGTACATGGGGATCTTGAGCAGAAAGAAAAGGCAAAACCCTCCCTTTCCCTTGACCCCCAACAAATGGGACTCAAGGGAATCCTGCCTGCCTCAACCAACATAGAGGCGGCACATGGACATCCGTTTTAATAACCACCGATACACTTTGCATCCATGAATCTATCTAGCCCTGCCTTGAAGCTGTCAAGGCTGACAGCTGTCACGACCCCTTCAGGAAGTGAATTCCATAAATCAACGACCCTCTGGGTGAAGAAATATTTCCCTTCATTTGTCCTCACTTTCTTACCTACGAGCTTTAGGGAGTGCCCCCTTGTCCTAGTATTGTGTGACAGAGAAAAGAATTTTTCTCTATCCACCTTTTCTATCCCATGCATGATTTTATACACTTCGATCAAGTCACCCCTTAAACGCCGTCTTTTAAGGCTGAAGAGACCAAGGTGTTGCAATCTGGTTTCATAAGAATTTTTCTCTATCCACCTTTTCTATCCCATGCACCTTTTCTATCCCAACCACAAACAAGGAAGGGTCAGCTTATTTTCCAAAGCACCAGAAAGCAAGACAAGAAGCAACAGATGGAAACTAAGGAAGGAGAGAAGCAACCTGGAATTAAGGAGAAACTTCCTGACAGTGAAAACAATTAACCAATGGAATGGCTTGCCTTCAGAAGTTATGGGTGCTTCATCACTGGAAGTTTTTAGGAAAAGGCTGGACAGCCACTTGTCTGAAATGGTATAGGGTCTTCTGCTTGACAGGGAATTGGACTAAAAGACCTCCAAGGTCCCTTCCAGCTCTATTTTTTTTAATATATAAAATTCTTTTATTAAAACAATCAGCATTGAACATAAAAACATATTGTGCAGCAATCATCATGGCACCTGATAGTCCAACCTTTCATTTCTCTGTGAGCGCATCAGGAGCCGGGAAATGCCCGCAGATGGCACTGTTGAGACATTGAAGAAATATCTACTCAGATAGCTAATCCTTCAGCATTGGCTGAGTCGCAGCTACCGTGGAGGGCAGCTAAGAGTCGTACTTTTCCCAAAGTCCATATACAATTAGAAGGAATTGGGCAATTCCTTGAATGGTAGAGTGGGTTTCACTCTTCTATTCTTGCTCCTGTTTTTGTTGTTATTGGAATTTACCTTTCTGTCTGTCAGCTCACGGCAAGGGTCTTCAAACTTGGCCCTTTTATGACTTGTGGACGTCAACTCCCAGAATTCCTGGCTGAGGAATTCTGGGAGTTGAAGTCCACAAGTCATAAAAGGGCCAAGTTTGAAGACCCCTGGCTCACGGTATGGAAGAAAGGAAGTGCTCAGGACTGAGTCATGAAACTGCTTTGTTGGAAGAACTCAAAAATGAATTGCTGTTCAACCATTGTGACCAAGCCCCATTGTAGCTGTCATGAAAGTCCCTCTCTGAGTGTAAAAAAAAGCACATTCACAAGAGATCCCTGGATCCCAGATCGTAAAACTTGCTGTACGTTGGCTTAGCCCTTGCTCGGATCACAACAGCATAGTGCAACAAGGGCTCAGCTGCACAGATGGTGCCGTGCTGAATTAGGCTGTTGTGTCATTGCCAACTCCAATCAGGTTCAAAATTAAATTCGTCTCTACGGTGTTACAGTCTTTTATGATCCCTAGCAAAAACAACTGAGGTAGAAATTCAATATGCTTTTTCAAAATGGTTTGAAGTGTCCACCATATTTTTCTCCAGAAAGCTTTAATTTTTCTACATGTCCACCATACATGAAAATATGTCAGGGTAGATATATGATAGTTTTTTCGGATCTAGATGCCACCTATAAAACATTTTATAAAAGTTCTCTCTTAAATGTTGCGCTTGCATAAATTTTACATTTTTCACCCAAATTCTCTCCCACGTTTCCATCGTGATAGGTTGCCCAAAATTTTGTTCCCACTTTATCATAACAATCCTTGGCAGAAATGGCTAAAATATCAGCATATTTGAAGGATCATTCAAATGAAAAATATATGTTGGACTGGAAACATTGGATGGACTACATACAAGAGAAACACCAATCAAAGAAAATGTATCTGGCTTATAGTTAAATCTTGATATACGGAGTGAAGAATGTTTACAAACTTAAATTGATTGTATCAAGTTGAATAGCATTTAACTTGAATTTTTTTTTCTTGGTTTACATGTACAAATATATATCTAACAATAAAAAATGTTATATAATAAAAAAAAATGCTTTGTGAATGGAGAGGTTGACTCCCGACCTCAGCCTGGCCAAAGGGATGGGAGGAGCAGAACAGATCTGACTGACTGCGACCCATTATCTGCCATACAGGTAGCCCTCTCGACCACTCATTTAAAACAACCCTTGGAATTTACTCCAGACCCAATAAAGGGGACTTATGACCCAGATCTGAAGTTCTGGCAATTGGTTCCCCCTACAGTCACGTGATGGCTCTTCAGACACTCATCCCCATGCAGATGGACTGTTTGCAGCATATCCCACCATCGTGTGATCACATTTCACAACGGTTTTGCAAAACACCGGCAGTCACGTCCAGTTTTTGGCAGAACCATACCCATCGCAAAACCATGGTTCTGCTTAATATCATTTGCTTAACCACCAGTCATTCGATTATAAACCGCACGGATTCACTTAACAACCGATGCAAAAAAAAACATCAAAATCATTTTACGATCATTGCAACTTAAAAGCTTCATGGGCCGGCTCCATTACCGCCGTGACTCAAGAACTAATTGTACATAAAACAGACGGAGCGTCAGCTGCACTGACGTGAATGCCCTCACACTTCTGGACCAGGGCAAGCAGGTTTTCGTCTAGTGGCTGAGGTACTAGGCTAGAAGGCAGGAGACTGTGAGTTCTAGTCCTGCCTTAGGCACGGAAACCATCTGGGTGATTTTGGGCCGATCACCAGGAAACGGGGAGTTCTAGCCCCACTTTAGGCATGAAAGCTGACTGGGTGATTTTGCACCAATCACCAGGAGATTTATTTATTTATTTATTTTATTCGGATTTGTATGCCGCTCCTCTTCGAGGACTCGGAGCGGCTCACAACATATATATAAAACAATTTTGACTAAATCCGAACAAAAAAACATTAAAAATAAAACCCCATACATACTCATGTCACACCACAATCAACAATCATCCCCAGGCCTGCCGGCAGAGGTAGGTTTTTATTTATTTTTATTTATTTATTTTATTTTATTAAATTTCTATACCGCCCCTCTCCCGAAGGACTCGGGGCGGTGTACAGCCTAAAATTTAAAAAACATATAAATATACAAAATTTAAAATAATTAAAAATAAATTAAATCATTTGGCCAAAATCCTAAAACCCAAAACATACAAAATTTAAAATCTTAAATTAAATTTTTAAATTCTTTCGGAAGGCCGGGAGAGTCGGGGAAACGCGGACTTCAGGAGGCAGTTGGTTCCAGAGGGTGGGCGCCACAACAGAGAAGGCCCTCCCCCTAGGGCCCGCCAGATGACATTGTTTCGCTGACGGGACCCAGAGGAGGCCGACCCTGTGCGCTCTCACCGGTCGTAGAGAAGTATGTGGCAGAAGGCGGTCCCGTAAGTATCCTGGTCCCATGCCATGAAGGGCTTTATAGGTAATAACCAACACCTTGAATTGGGCTCGGAGACCAATAGGCAACCAATGCAGCATGCGGAGAGTTGATGAAATGTGGGCACAACGAGGAAAGGCCCACAACCGCTCGCGCAGCTGCATTTTGCACTAGTTGTAGTCTCCGAACACTCTTCAAGGGTAGTCCCATGTAGAGAGCATTGCAGTAGTCGATCCTCGAGGTGACAAGGGCATGTGTGACTGTAAGGAGAGACTCCCGATCCAAGTAAGGATGCAACTGGTGCACCAGGCGAACCTGGGCAAATGCCCCCCTCGCCACAGCCGACAAATGATGATCCAATGTCAGCTGTGGATCGAGGAGGACTCCCAAGTTGCGAACCTTCTCTGAGGGGGTTATAGATTCACCCCCCAGGGTAATGGAAGGACAGATAGAAGTGTCCTTGGGAGGCATCACCCACAGCCACTCTGTCTTATCGGGGTTGAGTCTTAATCTGTTAACACCCATCCAAACCCTCACAGCCTCCAGACACCGGCACATCACCTCAACCGCTTCATTGATATGGCCAGTAGTGGAAATGTACAGCTGAGTATCATCAGCGTACTGATGGTATCTCACTCCATGGCAGTGGATGATCTCACCCAGTGGCTTCATGTAAATGTTAAAAAGTAGGGGGGAGAGAACCGACCCCTGAGGCACCCCACATGGGAGTAACCTAGAGGTGGACCTCTGACCCCCCACAAACACCGACTGCGACCGACCAGTGAGATAGGAGGAGAACCACGAAAGCCGACTGGATGACTTTGGGCCAATCACCAGGAGACAGTGAGTTCTAGTCCTGCCTTAGGCACGAAAACCATCTGTGTGATTTTGGGCCGATCACCAGGAAATAGGGAGTTCTAGCCCCACTTTAGGCATGAAAGCCAACTGGGTAACTTTGGGCCAATCACCAGGAAATGGTGAATTCTAGTTCTGTCTTAGGCACGAAAGCCAACTGGGTGACTTTGGGCCAATTACCAGGAGACTGTGAGTTCTAGTCCTGCCTTAGGCATGAAAGCTAACTGGGTGACTTTGGGCCAATCACCAGAAGATGATGAGTTCTAATCCTGCCTTAGGCACGAAAGCCGTCTGGGGGACTTTGGACCGATCCCCAGGAGACGGTGAGTTCTAGTCCTGCCTTAGGCACGAAAGCCAACTGGGTGACTTTGGGCCAATCCCCAGGAGACAGTGAGTTCTAGTCCTGCCTTAGGCACGAAAGCCAACTGGGTGACTTTGGGCTGATCCCCAGGAGATGGTGAGTTCTAGTCCTGCCTTAGGCACGAAAACCATCTGGGTGATTTTGGGCCGATCACCAGGAAACCGAGTTCTAGTCCTGCCTTAGGCTGGTTGGGTGACTTTCAGCCAGCCCCTCCCTCACAACCCACCTCACAGGGTTGTAGGGAAAACAGCTGGCTGCATTCACCACCTTGAGCTGTTTGCAAAAAAATAATAAAGGTGGTATAAAACAGTCCTCTTCCGTCCGCCTCCATTTGGCAGGCAGGAAGTAAGAGAGAAACGCAGCCAACGATCGATCTGCCCTTTGGCAAACCTGCCCATCAGACTTTCGGCTTTTGTTTAGCTTTTTTGAAAAATCCGAGAAGTACCTGTGATTTATGTTCCCAGCTCCCCAAAGGTCCAAAGGCTTTATTAGTGTTGCCGCTGAATGGAAGGTGTTCCCGGGGCGTTCCCTGAAACGGGATAGAACAGGAACCAACGGGAAAGAAAGGAACAATTTAAAAAGGAAGGAAGGAAAGTGTATGCAGAGCCCCGAATAAAAAGCAAAATAAAATAAAATAAAACGGCTGGCTCTCACTTTTCCTGCCATTCCCATGCCAATTGAGATCGGTGCCAAAATCTCTTCCTCTGATTCTCTGATTCTCCCGCCAGATTGACTTTGCACGGCTGAAATCCTATTTACAGTTTGTTTAATGGCCGTTTCAAGTTACAACGGCCCTGAAAAAAGTGACTGATGACCGTTTTTCACACTTATGACCGTTGCAGCATTTCCCCAAGGTCACGTGATCAAAATTCAGCCGTTCGGCAACTGATTCCTATTTACGACGGTCGCAGAGTCCCGGAGGGTCACGTGATCCCCTTTTGCGAACTTCCGGCAAGGAAAGTGAATGAGGAGAGATAGATTCACTTAACAACCATGTTACTAACTTAACAACTGAAGCGATTCACTTCACTGTGGCAAAAAAAGGGCATAATATGCGGCAAAATTCACTTAAAAAACGTCTCACTTAGTAACAATTTTTTTCCGTAAGTTGAGGCGTATCTGTAGACTTATTTTGGAGAGAAGTGCTTCTGACTCAGCGAATGTTGATTATGAGGTAAAAATACAAAGAGGAGCAAAAATTAGGGAAGTTAAAAGAAGAAAGAAGAGGGGTCCACACAGACGGAAAGAAAGAAAAAGTTGCCGCTTCTAACTTTTTTCGGTGCAGTAGAATAGACCAAGCAGGACTGCAACCTCAGTTTTTTTTGCTTTTCATTTCTAAACACAGGTAAGTCCTCAGCTTACGACAGCTCATTTAGTGACCAAAGTTACAAGGGCACTGAAAAAAGTGACTTCTATCTGTTTTTCACACTTACGACCATTTCAGCATTCCCCCCCCCACGGTCGCGTGATCAAAATTCGGCCACTTGGCAAACCGTCTCACATTTATAATGGTCGCAGCGTCCCAGGGTCACATGATTCCCCTTTTGCTACCTTCTGGAACCAACTGCCCCTTGAAGTCCGCGTTTCTCCCACTCTCCCGGCCTTCCGAAAGAATCTTAAAACTTATCTTTGCCGGCAGGCCTGGGGATGATTGTGGATTGTTGTTTGAAAGATGTATGTGTGTTGAGTGTTTATTTTTAATACTTTTCATTTGGACTTAGATTGTTCGATGTTTTGTATATGTTGTAAGCCACTCCGAGTCTTCGGAGAGGAGCAGCATATAAGTCTAAATAAAAGTAAAGTAAAAGTAAAGTAAAGTCAATGGGGGAAGCCAGATTCATTTAACAACCGTGTTGCTAACTTAACGACTGAAGTGATTCAGTTAACCAAGGGGTAGGCAACCTTGGCTCTTTTATGACGCGTGGACTTCAACTCCCAGAATTCCTGAGCCATCCACGCTGAGGGGAAAGGGAGAGGTTTCCAAGCTGAGCCAGGCTGGCTCAGGAATTCTGGGAGTTGAAGTCCACGAGTCATGAGGGGGCCATGGTTCCCTCATGCTGGCTCAGGAATTCTGGGAGTTGAAGTCCACGAGTCATAAAAGAGCCAAGGTTGAAGAGCCCTATACTATCTAGTGCAGGGGTAGGCAACCTTGGCTCTTTTATGACTCGTGGACTTCAACTCCCAGAATTCCTGAGCCAGCCACACTGTGGGGAAAGGGAGAGGTTTCCAAGCTGGCTCAGGAATTCTGGGAGTAGAAGTCCACCAGTCATGAGGGGGCCATAGTTCCCCCATGCTGGCTCAGGAATTCTGGGAGTTGAAGTCCACCAGTCATGAGGGGGCCATAGTTCCCCCATGCTGGCTCAGGAATTCTGGGAGTTGAAGTCCACCAGTCATGAGGGGGCCATAGTTCCCCCATGCTGGCTCAGGAATTCTGGGAGTTGAAGTCCACCAGTCATGAGGGGGCCATAGTTCCCCCATGCTGGCTCAGGAATTCTGGGAGTTGAAGTCCACAAGTCATAAAAGAGCCAAGGTTGCCTATCCCTGGGTTAACCACTGGGGCAAAGAACAGTCATAAAATGGGACAAAACTTGCTTAACAAATTGTCTCGCTTAGCCACTGAAATTTTGGGCTCCCTTGCAGTCGTAAGCCCAGGAGTTGCGGTGTTTCTGCTCCTCCGTCGCACGCCTGGGATGGTGCGGCTGGCGGTGCCAGGATCCTCCCGCCCTGGACGGATGCTTTGCCAGCTCACCCTCCTGCCTCTTCCTAGAGGGCTGCTCAGCCCATGGAGTCCTTCAGACATGCGGTAGCAGCTGAAGTGGCGTCGCCAGGACGCACCTCCTGAATAGCAAAGTTGCATGCCAACAATCCCAAAAGGGGGGGGAGAGGATGGGAGGAAACCCCACCTCTGCAGGAGCCCACCCATTGCAGTCGCAGCAGGAATTCCCAAGGAGAACAAGCACTGACGGGAACCGGCGCTCCTGACCTTCTCACTTCTCACCCAGCCAGCAGTTTCTCACTGACTTTCCCTCTGGCTTTCAATCTCTGAGCATGGTGTGTGTGTTTGTATGTGTGTGTGTGTGTGTGTGTGTGTGTGTGTGTGTGTGTGAGAGAGAGAGAGAGAGAGAGAGAGAGAGAGAGAGAGAGAGAGAGCATTATCATGAATATGTTTGATTTATTGGTTAACCCAGATAATAATGGTTTTGATTTGTTAAAGGGGATATTGTATTATTAAGGAGATGATTTAATATGGTGGGGAATAGACCTATTTCTTTTAGGAAATAGAACAAGATTATACTCCAATAGATAAAATGTGTGTTCTTGGATATTATATCTTGTTATGAATTGAGACAAGGGAAATCTTGGCTACCCAGAGCCTGAAAATTATAAATATCAAAGCTCGAATCGGAATATTGGTGAGAAACTAAAAACTGGGCAAAAATGAATAACAGGATATGGATTGTTTATGAAGATTGAATGTAATTAAGATATGTACAAGCTAAACATTTGTTGATAAATGTAATAATGATGTTCTCATTTAGTTGGTATAACTAGAATTGCGCTAGGTTGAATATGAGACGGTAAATGTTAAGGGAAAAAGAGAAGAAATATCTGATGCTGTAACCTAAGATTTGCACTAAAGATTTTGTTATCGAACTATTGATTAACCCAGTCACCACATTGCTTGTTAAACACTTAAATTGTAAAACTGGAAAATTAATAAAATGTTACAACAAAGAACGAGCACTCACAACATGGATGTCCTTTGCTTGCTCTCTTCCTTTCCATACCACTTTAGCGCCTTAGGGTTGGACTACTACAATTTGCTCTGCCTTTGGAGACTATTCGGAAGCTACAACCGGCACAGAATGCAGCAGCGTGGACAGGGTGGGCCATGTAACACTGAGGTTGCACGAGCTGTGCTAGTTGCTGGACGGCCTGTCCAAATCAAGCTGCGAGTTATGATAGGTGGTCCTCAACTTACAACAGTTCGTTTAGTGACCGTTCAGAGTCACTAAAGCGTGAGAAAAAGCGTCTTATGACACTTGCACTTGTTTTTCACACTTGCAACCGTTGTAGCATTCCCATAGTCCAGGCATATGAAACTTGTGGCGCATGGGCCGCATCTAGCCTGCACAGGCCACACCCGCCCCAGCGCCGCCCTGGCAAAAAATTCCCGATACGTCACCCTATGGCCCGTGTTGCATGTCACGCTTGATACCCCTGCCACAGTCACGTGATCAAATCCGGACACTTAACAACTGGTTCATATTTATGACAGTTGCAACGTCCTGAGATCACGTTGCGCTCTTCTGACAAGCAAAGTCAACGGGGAAGCCGGTTCCACATAACAATACTGTTACTAGCTCAAGAAGTGCAGTGATTGGCTTAGTCACTGTGGCAAGAGGCAATGAGTTCTAGTCCCACCAGTAATGAGAGCTGGGTGGCTGACGTTGGGCCAATCACCAGGAAAATGTGAGTTACAGTTTTGCCCTAGGCGTGAAAGCTGGCTGGCTGATGCTCATAACAGTTGGCTTGAATGAAGGTTAGCCAGGCTAACCACTAAGGCTAAGATATACTTCTACAAGTAGTTCTCAGCTTACGACTGGCCACCTAGAGACTGAAGTTATGACAGACCCCGTCCCTCCCCCCAAAAAGTATTTGCAACTCAGATTCAAAGTTCCAACGGTCACCCCCATCTCCCAGTGATTAGATGATCACATTCTGGGAACTCACCCACCAGCTGTGCTCTCCTGCTCACTTACTCACACACACACACACACACACACACACATATAAACACACATACACATGTAATGGTCATTTAGTGCAGAGTTCTCCAACCTTTCCGGGCTCGCAGCCCAGAGGGGAGAGCAGCTTCCAAATTCCTGCGTGTGCATGCACGTGCACACAAGCAAATGGGGCCATGCCCATTGGCACAGTACTAGCGACCACGTTCACACATGCGGCATGCGCTGGCACCATGCGCATGCAGATGGGCTGCACACACACCGTGCTAGCGGCCCGTTCGCACATGCACAAATGGGGCACGCCCCCCCATGCTAGCGTTCCCATTTGCGCCTGCATGAATAAGCAAACAGCCATGGGCACTAGCGCGAGTTGGGGGGGAATGCACACCACACGTGCATGCCCTGGCCAACCATTTCTGTGGCCCGCTGGCCAAGAGCCCGCAGCCAATAGGTTGGGGACCCATGATTTAGTGGGTTTATTAATATTCCCCAGCAATTACCTTCACCAAAACCTCAGAACTGTCCCAGTTAAGTCCAGCCAAAAGTAGACCGATGCTAATCTGCGGAGCAATGACCAATGTGTCCACCAGGCGCTTGGAAGTTTCCCAAGTGAGATAAACCCACCAGGCCAAATTACATCCACAATACGGGAGAGTTCACAAGCTCCAAGTCAAAGCATGGTGTCAATCCAAAGCAAGGCAGGAATCACAACCAGGAAGCACACATCTTCTAGGAAATGGACACCTTGTTCCCAGCATCGCCTCCATCTGTCTGCTGTGCTAAATAGCCAGCTTCTGGTGCAGCCTATCAAGAAGGGCGAGGCTTTCTCTTCATGAGTAATCTGGCTGCCTTTCTCTGCTCCTGCCTTTTTCTCTGCTCTATGTGTTCTTGGATCAGGTGGAGAAAGCAATTACTCTTCCTCATCACTGACCAGCTGCAGCTGCGTGCTCTCCCCACCTGAAGCCTCGGGGCTGTCCTGCTGCGGCTGTGCTTCAGCCAAATTCCTTTCAGCTAGCTGCTTGGAGCCATTGATCAACTCCCCTCTAGACGTGTCTGGAACAGGTTCATCCTTCTCCAAACTGACATCTGGAGAGGTATCTGGGAAAGTGCCAAATACTTCATCATCACGCCAACTGGCATTTATGGCTGTTAACAATGTCCTGCAGATACTTGACAGCAATTTACGTTTTTTGTTGGGTTTTTTTTGCTTTTTCTAGAAGCACGAAGCCGAAAACACCAACGTCGAAACGTTGCCAAGACATTTCCAATTTTATACAGGAGAAAACCCGAATAACCAAAGACCTACATACAAACACCCGCGAAAACCTCGGAAAACATATATATATTTCATCTTCAGTTTATTCCCCATTTTTTAAGACAGCCGTAAAATCAGTATGTACCTCAGTATGCAGCTTCTTGTATGCCCTCCTGTTCGCCATCTTAGCAAACCTACACCGAATCTGCAAATAATTTCCACATACGGGATGCATTCCTCCATATTACATTCACAAAAATATGCATTTTTGTAGCGATTTTTCCCTAGCTTGCAATGAGCTAGATTGGCTGTGGGCGGGGTATGCGGGTGGGTGCATGCATGTATGGACTCAAACAGGCAACGTCATGTAAGCATCTCATTACAGTGATCTAGTGTTTCACCCAAGGAACCCACCAGTTTTCACTTTTGCTACTGCCTCAGTTTCCCAGAAAAGCGGGTGACCTTGGTGGATGTTTTAGAATTTGGCAGGGGGTAATAGAATAGGAATAGTGTTGTATGTGTATGTGTGTTGTTGCATAGGTGGGGGTGGTTATTATTTTTTTTATTTTTACTATTTGTGTTTCTTTTATGTCGTGTTTTTATTTCTGTAAAACGCCTTGAGTCGCCGTGAACAAGTAGGCAGCAATATAAATTTTCTGAATAGGAATAGGAATAGGAAGGAGTAAAGTGGAGTAGAATAGAGTGGAGGAGTGGAATGGCGGAGTGGAGGAATGGAGGGAATGAATAGAATAGAATAGAATAGAATAGAATAGAATAGAATAGAATAGAATAGAATAGAATAGAATAGAATAGAATAGAATAGAATAGAATAGAATAGAATAGAGTGGGAAGGGATCTTGGAGGTCATCTAGTCCAACCCCCTGCTCAGGCAGGAAACCCTATACCATTTCAGACAAATGGCTGTCCAGTCTCTTCTTAAAAACCTCCAGCATTGGAGCATTCACAACTTCTAGAGGCAGGTTGTTCCGCTGGTTAATTGTTCTGTCAAGAAACGTCTCAGTTCTAGAATGGAATGGAATTCTTTATTCGCCAAGTGCAGGGGTAGGCAACCTTGGCTCTTTTATGACTCGTGGACTTCAGCTCCCAGAATTCCTGAGCCAGCCATGCTGAGGGGAAAGAGAGATTTCCAAGCTGAGCCAGGCTGGCTCAGGAATTCTGGGAGTTGAGGTCCAGGAGTCATAAAACAGCCAAGGTTGCCTACCCCTGGCCTAGTCCGTTGTTTCTCCACCTCAGCAACTTTAAGAGGTGTGGACTTCAACTCCCAGAATTCCTGAGCCAGCCACGCTGAGGGGAAAGGGAGAGGTTTCCAAGCTGAGCCATGCTGGCTCCGGAATTCTGGGAGTTGAAGTCCACGAGTCATAAAAGAGCCATGGTTGCCTCCCCCTGGCCAAGTGTGATTGGAAAACACAAGGATTTTTTTTGTCTCTGGTGCAGCAGCTCTCAATGTACACGCAAAGCAACCGAGTAATAAGAACCCCACTACCTAAGAAGAGCGGGTAGCAGACAAGATGAAAAGGATAACAATAACAATACTACAGCCATGGAGGTATATAAAAGTAATCCTCAACTTACAGCAGTTTGTTTAGTGACCACTCCGAGTTCCTACAGCACTGGAAAAAAAGGGACATAAATAGGAGTCAGTTGCCGAGCTAACTCTGGATTTCAATCACCTTGGGGATGGCTGCAGTGGTCGCAAGTGTGAAAAACGGTCATAAGTCACCTTTTTCAGTGCGTTGTAATTTTGGTCACTAAACGAAATGTTATAAGTCGAGGACTGCCTGTATACAAGGCAGAAGGCCTCTTCCTGTCTTCCTCCTCCTTTCCCTCATTGTATAAGTCAGTGTTTCCCAGTCTGAGCAAGCTTAAGATGTGTGGACTTCAACTCCCAGAATTCCCCAGCCAGCGTTGCTGGCTGGGGAATTCTGGGAGTTGAAGTCCACACATCTTAAGCAGGCTCAGACTGAGAAACACGACTAGTATATTAGTGGTTGTGTCTCCTTTACTAAGATGCAGCAGCCCTTTGATGCAGCCTGCTCCGATTTAGCCTCCAGAAAAATAGAACTCCGCTAGGCCGAAGTCTTCCTTCTGCTTTGTTGCACTTGTGAAGACGGTCTGCTTCCCCAGCAGGCCCTCCCCTCCCCTTCCTCTCCTCACCAGAGCGCTTTCTCCTCTCTGCCCATTGGGTGTCCTTGACCCAGAGAAGTCCGATGTTTGCATCCTTTCCTTCTGGTTTTTGCAAAAACCTTCCTCCAGTGGCGCCACTGCAAAACTGGCTGTGGGAAGGCCGGGCCTCCCGAATTCTCACCAGAGATTTCCACTCCCCCTCCAATTCAGGCTTCTTAAGCTATCCTGACGCTGTCCTCCCCTAAATATTGGGCACACCCCAATCAGAACAGAGCTGGAAGGGACCTTGGAGGTCTTCTAGTCCAACCCCCTGCTCAAGCTGCAGTCCCTCTACAAGGCGAGACCCCAGGCCCACGTATTCCCATGCCATCCAGCAAAGCAAGAAGAGAAAAATGGCGAGGAGGCCCCTCTGACAAAGAGTTTTCGGAATTTTTGACTTTGTCCTTCTCCAAAAATGTTGTGCTTTCCGTGGATCGCAGTTGTTTTTAAAAGCTGGACACTTTTAAGATGGGTGGTCTTCAACTCCCTAGAGTGCTGGTTTGGTGGAATGTTGGAAACCCATCCACCCCCATCCAAAAATGGCCAACCTTGAAAAATAGTGCTGTAGATTTTTTTGATTATTTTTTTTAAGACATTTTGCACAGTCACAAAACAGGATAGATTTTTTTCTTTTTGGCCTATATTCAAGTTTATTATAAGATAAAAATACAAAAATGAATAAAAGTTAGAGCAGGGTGCAGAGAGAGAGAGAGAGAGAGAGAGAGAGAGAGAGAGAGAGAGAGAGAGAGAGAGAGAGAGAGAGAGAGAGAGAGGGAGGGAGGGAGGGAGGGAGGGAGGGAGGGAGGGCGGGAGAAGAAAGAAAGAAAGAAAGAAAGAAAGAAAGAAAGAAAGAAAGAAAGAAAGAAAGAAGGAAGGAAGAAAAAGAAAGAAAGAAAGAAAGAAAAGGAAGGAAGGAAGGAAAAGAAAGAAAAAGAATGAGAAAGAAAGAAAAAGAAAGAAAGAAAGAAAGAAAAAGAAAAGAAGAGGAAGGAAGAAAGAAGGAAAGAAAGAAAGAAAAAGAAGGAAAGAAAGAAAGAAAAAGAAAGAAAGGAAAGGAAAGAGGGGACTGGGAAGAAGGAAGGAAGGAGTGACTTCTGCATTTTTCAGTGCAAGAGAATACAAAATAAAAAAAAAGAATTACAACTTCAGCCTTTGGCTTCACATTTCTCGACATTTCAAGGCCCTTCTGTAACAACCAAATCATTCTAGTCATCAGACCTAAAATCAAAGTTTCCTCTGATCTTTGGGAATTCTGGGAGTTTAAATCCACACATCTTAAAGTTGCCGAGGTCAGGAGACTCTCAGCTTAAGACGATCTCCAAAATCCCTTCCCGTTCCTTCTAGGATTCCCAGGATTGCAGCCTTCTGTCTCTGCTTTGCCTGATGCAAACGACTGAGGAACCCAACCGCTTCCCTCCGTGGCCTGCACAATTCCCAGAAACGGCCGGCCTTTTTGTTCAGAAGTCCCTCGGGAGGTGTGCCAGCCAGCCGGCACCAGTGCAAAGAAAAACGGCCTTCCACGGTAGGACCAAAGGAAGTTCGTGATGGTCCCCGAAGGGTCTTCCCCCAGCATGGACAAAACGGGCAAGGCGAGTTGGACTTGCAAGCGGAGAGAAAGGATTGTTTCATAAGAATGACGGGAAGGAGCAGCCCCGCTGGCTAGGAAATTAATGCTTCGGCAAGGCTTCAGCTGACCGTTTCCCCCTGGGCAGGCTTCCTCTGAAGGAAGGTCCCCAAAGCAGAGGCAGATTCAAAATGAACCTCAGCGTAGCAAAAAACACAAGGTTTTACCCTTAGACAAGAAAAACCAAGCGCACAGGTACAGACTGGATGAAACCTGGCTCAATAGTAGCAACTGTGAGAGGGACCTCGGAGTCCTAGTGGACAATCACTTAAACAGGAGCCAGCCGTGTGCTGCAGCTGCCAAAAAAGCCAACACAGTGCTGGGCTGCATTAACAGAGGGATAGAATCAAGATCACGCGAAGTATTAATACCACTTTACAAGGCCTTGGTAAGGCCACACTTGGAATCCTGCATCCAGTTTTGGTCACCACGATGTAAAAAAGATGTTGAGACTCTAGAAAGAGTACAGAGAAGAGCAACAAAGATGATTAGGGGACTGGAGGATAAAACATATGAGGAACGGTTGCTGGAATTGGGTATGTCTAGTTTAATGAAGAGAAGGATGAGGGGGGACATGATAGCAGCCTTCCAATATCTCAGGGGCTGCCCCAAAGAAGAGGGAGTCAAGCTATTCTCCAAAGCGCCTGAGGGCAGGACAAGAAGCAACAGATGGAAACGAATCAAAGAGAGAAGCAATCTAGAACTAAGAAGAAACTTCCTGACAGTGAGAACAATTAACCAGTGGAACAACCTGCCTCCAGAAGCAGTGAATGCTCCAACACTGGAGGCTTTTAAGAAGGGACTGGACGGCCACTTGTTTGAAATGGAATAGGGTTTCCTCCCTGAGCAGGGGGTTGGACTAGATGACCTACAAGGTCCCTTCCAACTCTGTTATTCTATTATTCAGCTGAGGTGGACTTAAGAGGACAGGGTTGCCGTTCTTCAACCTACCGTGGAATTAAGACCCATTGAACGGGAAGAAATTTTGATGAAGCCGAGCTGGTTTTGTGTAGTGGTAAAGGCATCAGGCGCTAGACACTGGGAGTTTGGGCATTCTAGTCCTGCCTTAGGCATGAAAGGTGGTTAGGTGACTTTGGGTCAATCACCGGGAATTTGCACATTCTAGTCCTGCCTTAGCCATGAAAGCCAGCTAGGACACTTTGGGCTAATCATCAGGAGACTGTGAGTTCTACCGGTAGTTCCGTTTTAGGAATGAAAGCTGGCTACAGGATTTTGGGCAAATCACCAGGAATCTGCAAATTCTAGAACAGGGGTTCTCAACCTTGGCAACTTTAAGACTTGTGGGCTTCAACTCCCAGAATTCCTCAGCCAGCAAAGCTGGGAGTTGAAGTCCACAAGTCTTAAAGTTGCCAAGATTGAGAACCCCTGTTCTAGATCTTGCCTTAGGCATGAAAACCAACTGGGTGATTGTGAGGATGCCACGAGATGGTCGTAAGTGCAAGGAGCTGTCGCTGTCATTTTTTCCAGGGTTCTTGTAACTTTAAATGGTTATTAAACAAACAACTGTAAGCTGAGCAGTATCTTCAGAGTACAGAGAAGAGCAACAAAGATGATTAGGGGACTGGAGGCTAAAGCATACAAGGAACGGTTGCTGGAATTGGGCATGTCTAGTTTAATGAAGAGAAGGACGAGGGGGGACATGATAGCAGTGTCCCAGTATCTGAGGGGCTGCCCCAAAGAAGAGGGAGTCAAGCTATTCTCCAAGGCTCCTGAAGGCAGGACGAGAAGCAATGGATGGAAACTAACCAAGGAGAGAAACAACCTGGAACTAAGGAAAAACTTCCTGACAGTGAGGACAATTAACCAGTGGAACTACTTGCCTCCAGAAGTTGTGAATGCTCCAACACTGGAAGTTTTTAAGAAGAGACTGGACAGCCATTTGTCCGGAATGGTATAGGGTCTCCTGCCTGAGCAGGGGGTTGGACTAGATGACCTCCAACGTCCCTTCCAACTTTACTACTACTACTACTACTACTACTACTACTACTACTACTACTACTACTATTATTATTATTATTATCATCATAAATCATTCTAATTCAAATCTGGAAAGCAAACTTTCATTTCTTTCAGTTTCCAGCAAAAAAAAAAAAAAAGTTCAAGTAGAAACGAAGCCAGACAAAAACTTTTCTTTGACTAAAGAAGTCATTTTCTCCATCTTTGCCAATTCCAATTCAAATCCGCTGTGTTTCCATCTCTGTGCGTACAAAAGTGCTGCTGTTGTCGTTGTCGTCCCCTAAGGATACAAAGTCCCATGTTTTCGTTCAATCTGTAGCTCCATCAAACCTGAATGGGAAGCCTCTGATTTCAATTATACGTTTATCTGAGCAAATTCTCAAAGTTCATAAGCGGGTCCCAATATTTCTTAGCTTTCCTACAGGTCCACAAACCCTGGTAGAAAGTGCCTTGACATCGATTCCATTTCCAACATCTCTTTGATCCTCCCTTGGACAATTTATCAGTGTTGCAATCAAGATAAATTTAAAGAAAATACCCTGGACGCAGTTTCTAATGAAGGGATCTCTTTCCAGTGCTTGTCTTTAATGTGTGTGTTCAGAAAAACGCCAACTCTGAACAGTCACATTCTCCTTCTTCCTTCTTTCATCTTTCATTAGAAAGCTTACTTTCATCAATCTGTAGCCCACTCTTTCTCAGCTTGGCAATTTTAAGACGTGTGGACTTCAATTCCCAGAATTCTCCAGCCAGCATGCTGGGTGGGGAATTCTGGAAGTTGAAGTCCACAGGTGCTGGCAGAGGAATTGTGGGAGTTGAAGTCCACACGTGCTGACTGGGGAATTCTAGGAGTTGATGTTCACACATGCTGGCTGAGGGATTCTGGGAGTTGATGTCCACACATGCTGGCTGAGGGATTCTGGGAGTTGAAGTCCACACATTCTAGGAGTTGAGGTCCACAGGTGCTGGCAGAGGAATTGTGGGAGTTGAAGTCCACACATGCTGGCCTGGGAATTCTAGGAGTTGATGTTCACACATGCTGGCTGAGGGATTCTGGGAGTTGA
Source organism: Bothrops alternatus (assembly GCA_034064705.1). Lineage (NCBI taxonomy): Eukaryota > Metazoa > Chordata > Lepidosauria > Squamata > Viperidae > Bothrops > Bothrops alternatus. Next base: position 416,289 of record JARGCV010000315.1, read on the forward strand.
TGTCCACACATGCTGGCTGAGGGATTCTGGGAGATGAAGTCCACACATGCTGGCCTGGGAATTCTGGGAGTTGAGGTCCACACATTCTGGGAGTTGAGGTCCACACATGCTAGCTGAGGGATTCAGGGAATTGGTCCACACGTGCTGGCCTGGGAATTCTAGGAGTTGAGGTCCACACATACTAACTGAGGGATTCTAGGAGTTGGTCCACACGTGCTAGCCTGGGAATTCTGGGAGTTGACGTCCACACATTCTGGGAGTTGATGTCCACACATACTAGCTGAGGGATTCTGGGAGCTGAAGTCCACACGTGCTGGCCTGGGAATTCTGGGAGTTGAGGTCCACACATTCTGGGAATTGAGGTCCACACATGCTAACTCAGGGATTCTGGGAGTTGAAGTCCACACATTCTGGGAGTTGAAGTCTATACATGCTGGCTGGAGAATTCTGGGAATTGAAGTCCACACGTGCCGGCCTAGGAATTCTGGGAGTTGAGGTCCACACATCTTCAAGTTGCTAAGGTTGAAAAACACTGTCCTAGCTAGTCAGAAATAGCCATCAGCCATTTATCCCCAATAAAACCAGAGGGGCTAGCAACACCCTGGTCTATTCCTCCTATCATTTCCAAAGCTCAAAGTCATAAAAATACATTTCTTGGCTTCCCTGTACAGCCCTAAATATTGTTTATGACCATAACTGGCTATATTCTACTATCGAGGAAATATAGCAAATGATGTGTTGTCATTTGGCAGACTTGAGTTTATTTTGAGATTTGATTTATGCAGTGAACATCTGTCTTCTCCCCCTCCCCCCTCCAATTTTTTTGGCCTCCTCAAGATCTTTCTGGCACTTAAGCTCTGAAATGTCAAAGCCCATCATTCTGGAAATCACACGGACCTCACGCACGTGGCCAGTTCCAGCCTGATTGTAATTACCTGGCTTTTCCAGGAATCTTTTCTTCCTTCTCTTCCCACCACCTCCAGTCCGGAAAGAGAGCCAGCTGGCAGGCCTGAGGACTAGCACCTTGGCAAATCCAGTGGCTTCTCTGCGTGGCTGGCAACAGCGACTTCTTTGAAGCGCCTACCCAGCAATCCCAAGCCTCCACTACTTTAGGCGGAAAACAACGCTTGTTGCGTTTGCATTGCTGGCCCCAACTATCCTCCCAAAGTAAAAGATTTCCTTTGGGAAAACTACAACACCTCCCCCCCCCCAAATAAAGCATCTTCTCTGTTGGATTTTGACAGCATCTTCCTGGCTTGGAGGGTCCTGTGGTGTGCCTCGCTCCAGCCAGCCACGGGCGCACGGGCTCCTCCGTCTCCCATCATTGTTGATTTGACAATAGTCTGTTTGTATTTTCTCCTTCCCCGAAAGGCTGCCAACAACACATCTGTCTCCAGCTGATAGCAAGAAGTTTTGGAAAAACTCACGCTCCATCTGATAAGCCAGCAGGATTTCGGCTCCTTCACCCCTGGCACACCCACCAGGGAGGGGAGGGGCAGGGGCAGCAAGCTGTCGGCCTTAATTTATTAACTTATTAATTGATTTCTTGTTTGGCTTGCCAAAAACACACAAACACACCCACAAGCACGCACACGGAGGAGAACCTTCGGGAGGGACCTTCAGAAGGTTGGAGATTCCATTCGGCATGGCGTAAAAAGGTGAGCAGGAACATGGAAGGCAGGAATGGGCACCCAGGTGCAGGGGAACCTGTAGCCAGGGCTGCAAATAAGATAAGGCAACCTTTTTGGTTGCTTTTTTCTGTGAACGCACTGGCACACGTTGAAAAATGAAATTCTGATGCCCTCTCTCAAAAGAAAACAAATATATAGGATTTTCCTGCCTGAGCAGCAGGTTGGACTAGAAGAGTCCAAGGTCCCTTCCAAATCCATTATTGTTATATAACAATACACATACATGCACACACATATACATATACATACAGTATACATATACATATACATATAGATGGATGGATAGATGGATGGATGGATAGATATAGATATAGATGATATAGACATATATAGATGATATAGATCAGTGGTTCTCAACCTTTTTAATGCCGTGACCCTCAACCGGTCGTACATCGAGGACCCCCCAACTGGTCGTAAGTCAAGGACTATTTCCCTGCCCGGGAGCGCCACGCATGTGTGGTGCCGCCCCCTGCGTCGGCCGAGGTGTAGCTGGCAAGGGGCAACGACGGCACAGGGTGACCACTGGCTGGGCCACCAGCTGGCCCAGCCCAAGGGAGGTAAGGCACCCGCCGGGCCCCACGCACGCCAGCAACCCTCCCTGCGCCCGCCGGCCTCCCACCTCCCAACCCTGGCTCTCTTTTACTGACATTTTTAGTAGTTGCTCAGCAGGGAGGGGTGGAAACTTCCAGACAGCTCGCCTTCGCTGCAGACAACTTGCAGCCCTATTTGCAGACTGGGACTTTTGGCGGGCTCAGCAGGGCAGAGACAGCCTGGACAATTCCTATTGGCTTTTGAAAGCCAATAGAATTAGACTCTATTCAAGAGAGTCTATTCTATTGGCTTTCAAAAGCCAATAGAATGAGAGGGAGTAGCACAGCTAAGGAAAAGGGGGGGAAATGACGGACTGCGTTGTTTGGCGACCCCGGTGAAATGGTCGTTCAACCCCAAATGAGGTCACGACCCACAGGTTGAGAACCGCTGATATAGATAGATAGATAGATAGATAGATAGATATAGACATAGATATAGATTATATAGATACAGATATAGATAGATAGATAGATAGATAGATAGATAGATAGATAGATAGATAGATAGATAGATAGATAGATAGATAGATAGATAGATAGATAGATAGATAGATACCGGTAGATAGATAGATAGATAGATAGATAGATAGATAGATAGATAGATAGATAGATAGATAGATAGATAGATAGATAGATAGATAGATATAGATGTAGGTCTTTGGTTCTTCGGGTTTTCTCCCACGTAGAATTTGAAGTGTCTTGCTCCTAGAAGCACGAAGCCAAAAGCACCAGCCTGAAGATGACGAATGGGACTTCGTCGAAACATCGCCAAGACACTTCAAATTCTACGTGGGAGAAAACCCGAAGAACCAAAGACCTACATACAAACACCCGATAGATAGATAGATAGATAGATAGATAGATAGATAGATAGATAGATAGATAGATAGATAGATAGATAGATAGATAGATAGATAGATAGATATAGATATAGATATAGATATGTGTTTTCTGAAGTTTTTGCGAGTGTTTGTATGTAGGTCTTTGGTTATTTGGGTTTTCTCCCGCGTAAAATTGGAAGTGTCTTGGTGACGTTTCGACGAAGTCCCATTCGTCATCTTCAGGCTGGTGTTTTCGGCTTCGTGCTTCTAGGAGCAATGTGTGATCGTAGCTGTTTCTTCCTTTTAACTGCCAGTGGGGGTATGACCTGATTGGGTGGGAGCTTGGCTGTGTTCTGATTGGGTGGAGGTATGTTCTGATTGGTTAGGGGCTTGGCTGTGCTCTGATTCAGAACAGAGCCAAGCTCCCACCCAATCAGTTCATACCCCCACTGGCAGTTAAAAGGAAGAAACAACTACGATCACACATTGCTCCTAGAAGCACGAAGCCAAAAACACCAGCCTGAAGATGATGAATGGGACTTCGTCGAAACGTCGCCAAGACACTTCCAATTTTACGCGGGAGAAAACCCAAATAATCAAAGACCTACAGATATAGATAGATAGATAGATAGATAGATAGATAGATAGATAGATAGATAGATAGATAGATAGATAGATAGATAGATAGATAGATAGATAGATAGATATCTCTAATTATATTAAAAATACGAATCCTGGGTAAAGCCATGCAATAAAAGTAACTAAATTTGAACACCAGGATAACATCAAACTAAAAACTGTTTAATACAAGTGCTGAGCTTTCGTCGGCCACCACTGTTGACATCGTCAGAGCATAAAAACAACCTAAGATATAGATACAGATCAGTGGTGGCGAACCTTTTAGAGACCGAGTGCCCGAACTGCCACCCAAAACACACTTATGCATCGTCAAGTGCCGGGTGGGTGTGGCCCATTGACTGGGTGCGGCCAATTGGGTGGCGTGGCCCATTGGGTGGGCATGGCTGCGGTGGTAACGGCAGACTGGGTGGGACTAAAAAGTTCAATCAATCAATTCCAACTTTGCAAGATCTTTTTTTTTCCCGCGAGAAGTTGCAATTGACTGATTGATTGAACCTTTTTTTTTTTTCACACGGTGGTGGAGGCCTAAAGCGAAAATATTTTATAAAACAGCTGAAGGCCTAGGACTGGGGCCACGGCGCGCGTGCCCACAGAGAGGGCTCTGAGTACCGACTCTGGCACCCCTGCCATAGGTTCACCACCACTGATATAGATAGTTGCAAGCATTTGGCAAGCTAAGCATAATCTTCAAGAACAGCCTCCCCGTGCCTGAAGAGAAAAGTTTTCGATCAGGGTGTGTGCTACCTGCTCTAACATATGCCAGTGAGATATGGACCCTAACCTCACAATCGATAGAAAAGCTACAAAAAGTGGCTCAAAGAGCCATGGAAACACACATGCTGGACATCAGCAGACAAGACAGAAAAACCCACCCATGGATTAAAGAACAAACAAAAGTATACACAACATCACCAAGTCTAGTCAAAGAATTGAAAGGGAAACGGGCTGGTCATATAGCAAAACAAACTGATGGACCAAGGCGGTCACAGAACGGATCCCACTTGATCAAAAGCGTCCATGTACTGTGTTGTACATTAAGGACAATCTGTAGTAAAAAGTAAAGGTAAAGTTTTCCCTGACTAGTCGTGTCTGACTCTAGGGCTCATCTCCATTTCTTGGCCAGGGGAGCCAGCATTGTCCAAAGACCCTTTACATGGTCAGGTGGCCAGGATGCCTATGTGCCCAAAACCCACAGAACACTGTTTCCTTTCTACCAAAGTGGTACCTATTTATCTACTCGCATTTGCATGCTTTCAACTGCTAAGTGAGTTGGAGCAAGGAACTGGAGCTTACCCCATCGCTGGGTGCTCGGGTCTCAAACCAGGGGTGTCAGCTGATCCATTGCTCCTCGGCCTAAAATAATAGAATAGAATAGAATAGAATAGAATAGAATAGAATAGAATAGAATAGAATAGAATAGAATAGAATAGAATAGAATAGAATAGGAATAATTGTAGAGTAGAGTAGAGTAGAGTAGAGTAGAGTAGAGTAGAGTAGAGTAGAGTAGAGTAGAGTAGAGTAGAGTAGAGTAGAGTAGAGTAGAGTAGAATAGAATAAGAAGAGCCATGCTGAATCAGGCCAAAGCCCATCGAGTCCAGCATTCTGTGTCACACAGTGGCCCACCAATTGTACATGGGGATCTTGAGCAGAAAGAGAAGGCAAAACCCTCCCTTTCCCTTGACCCCCAACAAATGGGACTCAAGGGAATCCTGCCTGCCTCAACCAACATAGAGGCGGCACATGGACATCCGTTTTAATAACCACCGATACACTTGGCATCCATGAATCTATCTAGCCCTGCCTTGAAGCTGTCAAGGCTGACAGCTGTCACGACCCCTTCAGGAAGTGAATTCCATAAATCAACGACCCTCTGGGTGAAGAAATATTTCCCTTTATTTGTCCTCACTTTCTTAGCTATGAGCTTTAGGGAGTGCCCCCTTGTCCTGGTATTGTGTGATAGAGAAAAGAATTTTTCTCTATCCACCTTTTCTATCCCATGCATGATTTTATACACTTCGATCAAGTCACCCCTTAAACGCCGTCTTTCAAGGCTGAAGAGACCAAGGCGTTGCAATCTGGTTTCATAAGGGAGGCGCTCCATTTCCTTGATCATTCTTGTTGCCCTTCTTTGCACCTTTTCCAGTTCCATTATATCCTTCTTGAGGTGTGGTGACCAGAACTGTACACAGTACTCCAAGTGTGGTCTCACCATTGATTTGTACAGAGGCAATACAACACTTGCTGACTTATTTTCGATTCCCTTCCTAATCATGCCAAGCATGGAATTTGCTTTTTTTTTACTGCTGCTGCGCATTGGGTTGACATCTTCATCGAGCTGTCCACCAAAACCCCAAGATCCCTTTCTTGGGTTGTCTCAGAACGTTTGGTCCCCATCAGTTGGTAAGTATAATTGGGGTTCTTTGCCCCGATGTGCATAACTTTGCACTTGTTTAGGTTAAAATGCATTTGCCACTTTGTTGCCCACTCACACAATTTCGAGAGATCCTTCTGGAGCTCCTGACAATCAGTTTCACTTTTCACAACCCGGAACAATTTAGTGTCATCAGCAAACTTGGCTACCTCACTATTAACTTCTACATCCAGATCATTGATGAATAAATTAAAAAGTAAAGGTCCCAAAACTGAATCTTGGGGTACACCACTTCTCACTTCTTTCCATCCGGAGAATTGTCCATTTATTGCCACCCTTTGCTTCCTACAATTTAGCCAGTTACCAATCCAGGACAAGACCTGTCCTCTAATTCCGTGGCTGGAGAGCTTTTTTAGGAGCCTTTGGTGAGGAACTTTGTCAAAAGCCTTTTGAAAGTCAAGATATACAATATCAACTGGGGCCCCTTTATCTATGTATTTATTTACACCCTCAAAGAATTCTAACAAGTTAGTAAGACATGATTTGCCTTTGCAGAAACCATGTTGATTTTCTTTCAGCAATGCCTGTTTTTCTATGTGCCCTGTAATTTTATCTTTAATAATGGTTTCCATCAGTTTGCCTGAAACTGCGGTTAGACTGATTGGTCTATAGTTTCCTGGATCACCTCTGGATCCTTTCTTGAAGATCGGGGTTATATTTGCTTCCCTCCAATCCTCTGGTACAGTGCCTGATCTTAGAGAAAGATTGTATATTTTAGCTAGAAGTTCAGCAATTTCACACTTGAGTTCCTTGAGAATTCTAGGGTGGATGCCATCTGGACCCGGCGATTTGTTGACGTTTAGTTTAGAAAGGCATGCAAGAACATCTTCCTTGTTTATCTCTATCAGGTTTAATTCTTCTATTTCCCTCCCTGGGAAAACTAATTCAGTGGCAGGCAAATGTTTTCTATCCTCCTCGGTGAAAACGGAGGCAAAGAAGTCATTTAGCCTCTCAGCAATCTCTTTGTGTTCTCTGATTATCCCCTTCTGACCATTGTTATCAAGTGGCCCAACTGATTTTCTGGTTGGGTTCCTGCTTCTGATGTACTTGAAAAAGGTTTTGTTATTATTTTTAATATTCTTGGCTATATGCTCCTCAAAGTCTCTCTTGGCTTTCATGACTATCGCCTTGCATTTGGTCTGCCAGAGTTTGTGATCCCTCCTGTTCTCCTCGGTAGGAAGAGCCTTCCATTTCTTAAATGAGTTTTTCTTCTTTCCAATAACCTCCTTTACCTCATTCGTAAGAATAGAATAGAATAGAATAGAATAGAATAGAATAGAATAGAATAGAATAGAATAGAATAGAATAGAATAGAATAGGAATATAGATATAGAAAATAGAATATAGATTATAGATTATAGAATAAAGTATTTGTAGAATAGAATAATTGTAGAATAGAAGAGAAGAGAATAATAAATAGAATAGAATAGAATAGAATAAGAATAATTGTAGAATAGAATAGAATAGAAACAGAATAGAATAGAATAGAATAGGAATAATTGTAGAATAAAATAGAATAATTGTAGAATAGAATAGAACAGAACAGAACAGAATAGAATAGAATAGGAATAATTGTAGAATAGAATAGGAATGTAGATATAGAAATAGAATATAGATTATAGAATAGAATAATTGTAGAATAGAATAGAATAGAATAGAATAGAATAGAATAGAATAGAATAATTGTAGAATAGAATAGAATAGAATAGGAATAATTATAGAATAGAATAAAATAGGAATAATTATAGAATGGAATAGAATAATTGTAGAATACAATACAATAGAATAGGAATATAGATATAGAATATATATAGAATAGAATAATTGTAGAATAGAATAGAATAGAATAGAATAATTGTAGACTAGAATAATTGTAGAATAGAATAATTGTAGAATAGAATAGAATAGAATAGGAATAATTGTAGAATAAAATAGAATAGGAATAATTGTAGAATAGAATAGAATAATTGTAGAATAGAATAGAATAATTATAGAATAGAATAAAATAGAGTAGAGTGGAGTGGAATGGAATGGAATAGAACAAAACAGAACAGAACAGAATAGTTGGAAGGGACCTTGGAGGTCATCTAGTCTAACCCTCTGCTCAGGCAGGAAACAAATAGTTGTCCAATCTCTTCTTAAAAAATTCCAGTGTTGGAGCATTCACAACTTCTGGAGGCAAGTGGTTCCACTGATTAATTGTAGTAATAATGCAAAACCAGAGGCCTTGCCAAAAAAATTCCAAAAAAATGAAACATATCCCCCTCAACCAAATTTGAGTACCTCTGGCATAAAGGCCACAAAAAGGCAAACCAGAAATAAGCCCTAGAATCTACAAACTGGCCATACTAGGCTGTGTGTATGTGCATGCAAGCATACACTTGACTGCAAGCATATTTTCCATTAGGAATGGATGACTATGTCAAATCTCTTTTCTGCCAGTTTCTCATTTAGCAATTATGTCAACTTGGGTTACTTGCAATTAAGTTTGTATATGTTTCAACTCCATAAGAGCAGTTAGGTAAGAATAATACTAGATTGGTGCACTTTCCTCCAAAGCTATACATTTTTTCCTTGCAGTTTTTTGCAAACGATTTCCCAAATATAATACACCTAGATCTTCTTTTATATTTATTTCTGCACAGATTGGCCCATAATTGCTTTTTTAAAAATTGTTGGCACGATCCAGTGACGGAGCATCCAAGAACAATGGAATAAAATAGAATATAGAATAGAAAATAATAATAGAATATAAAATAGAAAATAATAATAGAATATAGAATAGAAAATAATAATAGACTAACTAGACTAGATTAGACTAGACTAGATTAGACTAGAATAGAATAGAACAGAACAGAACAGAACAGAACAGAACAGAACAGAATCGAATAGAGTTGGAAGGGACCTTGGAGGTCTTCTAGTCCAGTCCCGTTTAAGCAGGAGAACCTATACCAGTGGTGGCGAACCTATGGCACACGTGCCAGAAGCGGCACTCAGAGCCCTCTCTGTGGGTACACATGCCACTGCCCCAGCCTTGCCTACCCCTGTGACCCCCTCCTCACCAGCAGCCCCCCTGGAGGAGAGTCACTCCTGAGCGTGGCCCATACGGAGCAACGCAGCCGAGAACATGGCATCCAGGCAGCATAGACAAGACTCTGCCCTCACGCCCCATCGCTCACGGTTGATGCTGCGGGGCGCGGGCAGAGGGTGTGGCTGCCATGGTGCTGCTGGGCTGCCTGGGCGGTCTGTGGCGGGCCCTGGAGGTGGTGAGTGGCCCTGTGGGCAGGCGGGGTAGGGGCGGGGCAGGGAGTGGAGGGGGGCGAGGCCAGTTTTTGGGCACTCGGTCTCTAAAAGTTTCGCCATCACTGCCCTATACCATCTCAGACAAGTGACTGTCCAGTCTCTTCTTAAAAACCTCCAGTGATGGAGCGCCCACGATTTCTGGAGGCAAAGCTGTTCCACTGGTTGATTGTCCTCACTGTCAGGAAGTTTCTCCTTAATTCCAGATTGCTTTTCTTTTTGATCTGTACTACTACTACTACTACTACTACTACTACTACTACTACTACTACTACTACTACTACTACTACTACTACTAATAATAATAATAATAATAATAATAATAATAATAATAATAATAATATTCAAACAGACAAGCACCTGCAACATAACACCCCGGACTTAACAATTGTCAATAAGAAAGACAAAAAAGTCTGGATAGTGGATGTGGCAGTGCCTGGAGACAGCAGAATAGACGAGAAAGAAATGGAGACGATAACAAAATGCAAAGACCTACAAATAGAAATAGAAAGACTGTGGCAAAGGCAAGCAAGTGTGATACCAATAGTAATAGGCGCCTTGGGTGCAATCCCAAAACAACTGGAGCACCACTTGAACACCATCATCGGCATTGACAAATTCACCATTAGTCAATTGCAAAAGGCAGCCTTACTAGGAACTGCCTCCATCCTGCGACGAGATCTGTAATAACATCAAACATCCACCTCTGCCTATCCCAGGTCCTTGGTAAGGACTCGATAGGTAGACCAAAATGCCAAATCCAGTCTGAACATCTGGCTGTGCGATGATCAATAACAATAACAACAACAACAATAATGTTGGAGACAGCTTGCAGACAGCTGGTCATTTGCATTTTTTAGAGAGTCGTTGAGGCGACCTGGGGGTTTATCAGTGTCCTCAGGATCATGCAGTCACACTGAAGAAGTGACCTACTTTTTTTTTGTTTTTGTTTTAAGTTTTCAAAGTTTATTGGTATACTGTACTGCAAAATCTTCTCATATAACTTACAAATACGGATAATTAAATGGAAAAAATTACAATTATCTATGCTGGGTAGGATAGCGGCAGTTAAAATGAATGTATTGCCAAAATTTTTATTTCTTTTTCAAATGTTACTTATACTTTAAAAAGATGCGAATGTGGAGGAGTGGCAGAAGGGTATTAACACATTTATTTGGAATGGCAAGAAACCGAGGGTCAAATTAAAAATTATTCAGGATATTAGGGAAAGAGGTGGTTGAAAAATGCCCAGTTTTAAGTTGTATTACCATGCTGCTGTTTTAGTAGCGATAAGTGACTGGATTAATTTAACTAATGACAGAATACTGAATATTGAAGGGTATGGTCTATTATATGGTTGGCATGCATATTTAGTCTATGATAAAAAGGTGGATATGAGTTTCACAGAGCACCTGCTGAGAAGTGCTCTATTGCGTGTCTGGAAAAAGTATCAGTATAAATTAAATGAAAAGATTCCTCTTTGGACAGTTCCCAGACAAGCAATGGAGAACATAAATAGACTACAAGTACAAGATGTGGTGCCCTATGAGAAACTCCTAATTAAAGAAGGGAATTTGTTATTATTGAAGTCCTTGAATATGTTAAGGGAAGAAGGAATAGTTCATACTTGGTTTTCATATGCACAACTGCAGACCTACTTTTTTTTCAGTGCTGTTGTAACTTCCAACGGTCCCTAAACCAACGGCCTATATTTATGTATCAAATGTAGAGTCTCTTCCGTGATGGGCAGAGTCTAAGTGAAACAAATAAAAATAAATAAAGGAACACGCACAAGGCCTCAGGCCCTGGAGGGGCGGGGGCCGAGCACGAGTTAGCGCCAAGCTCCTTGCCCTTCCCAGCCTTCTAAGTGCCCTGTGGGAACTTGGCTGTTCAAACCGGGCTGGGCGCGATTGTGCGGTGGTGCCAAGGTTCACACCCAAATCCGGGCCTTTAGTGAAAAAGGAAAAGTGCTTTCACTGTTTGAATTTTTCTCCAAAGTCTCGTCCTGCCAGGAGCCAAAAATAAAAGGAAAGCATCCTCTGTTTCAAAGCAATCCCACCCATTTTTTAAAAAAAAAAAGAAAAAGAAAAAAGAAAAGAAAATAAAAATCTTGTTTCTCCGGAATCAGGAAAGCGACAGTCCATCAAAATGGCCCTGACCTGCATCCTGTCCGTCTTGCAGAGGGTTATTTATAAAGAAGCTGCAGAAGTGATCAGCTCCTTGCCCCTGTCACGCTGCACAACGGTGGGAAAACGTGTTGGTATCTTCACATTTTCTTTCTCACATCCTCACAACCCTCTGGAGCCGGAGATGTTCTTGCGCCACCGAACTCTTTTCAGCACGCATAGCCCCAAAAGGGCCACCCGGGTTCGGCATAGATAGAAATGGGGGGCGGGGGGGGTTGGGGGTTAAGACCACTCAGGAAACCCCTAATCTGCTTGAACCCAGAGGGGAACTGCAGTTCTCACAGGGAAGAGAGACAAAGCACCAGCCTGTCCCCTGGATTTTAGATGCTTTGTGATATGTGGTTAAAAACATGTCATCACAGGGGTCACTGGCTTTAATTTCATGTTTTTTAAATTTTTTAAATTTTTTTTTTTAATTCCACTAGCTGTTTGAAGCTGCTGAAAGGAAGGCTCGTGAATAAGGGAACATTTTATAGAAAGTGATAAGTTTGCAGGTAATAGAAACAGCACCATATGCAGGGAGGGAGGGAGGAAGGGAGGAAGGAAGGAAGGAAGATATGAAAGAAGAAAGGGGGAGAGAAAGGAGGGAGAGAGGAAGGAAGGAAGGAAGGAAGGAAGGAGAGAGGAAGGAAGGAAAAAAGAAGAGGCAGGCAAGCAGGGAGTGGGGAAGGAAGGAAGGAAGGAAGGAAGGAAGGAAGGAAGGGGGAGGGAAAGAAAGAGGAAGGAAGGAACGGGGAGAGAAAGGGAGAGAGGAAGGAAGGAAGGAAGGAAGGAAGGAAGGAAGGGGAGAGGAAGGAAGGAAGGGGGAGAGGGAGGAAGGAAAAAAGAGTCAGGCAAGCAGGGAGTGGGGAAGGAAGGAAGGGTGAGAGAGAGGGGGAGGGAAAGAAAGAGGAAGGAAGGGAGGGAGGAAGGGAGGGAGGGAGAGAGAGAAGGGAGAGAGGAAGGAAGGGAGGGAGGGAGGGAGGAAGATATGAAAAAATGAAGGGGAGAGGAAGGAGGGAGAGAGGAAGGAAGGAAGGAAGGAAGGGTGAGAGAGAGGGGGAGGGAGAGAGAGGAAGGGAGGGAGGAAGATATGAAAAAAGGAAGGGGGAGAGGAAGGAGGGAGAGAGGAAGGAAGGAAGGGAAGGAAGGAGGGAGGAAGGAAGGAAGGAAGGGTGAGAGAGGGGGAGGGAAAGAAAGAGGAAGGAAGGAAGAGGGAGAGAGAGAGAGGGAAGAGAGGGAGGGAGAAAGGAATGTAGGGAGGAAGGAAGGAAGGAAGGAGGAAGAAGGAAGGGAGGGGAAGGGCCATCCAGGAATAAATAATTGGAGAAGACGCCCATCTGCCTGGGTTGGCTTTCATGAGGGTGCAGTTTTTTCTCTCTGTCTAGCTGCACAAGGTTATAACTTTCTGCTTTCAATAGGTAGCTAATTTTAGTATTTTTCTTCAGTGTCACTAAAGGCAGCCCTTGACTTACAGCCATTCTTCTAATCAACATTCAAAGTTACAAGGGCAATAAAAAAAAGACTTTTGACCGTTTTCCCCATTTAAGACGGTGGCAGCATCCCCAGGGTCACGTGATCAAAATTCAGGCATTTGAAAACTGGCATGAGTTTATGTGTCGTCGCACTGTCCCGGGGTTGTGTGATCACCAATTTGTAACTCAGCTGGCTTCGACAAGCACTATCCATGGGGGAATCCAGATTCACTTAACGACCACACGATTCATTTAACAACTGCAGCGATTCGCTTAATACCTGTGGCAAAAAGGTCATTAAAATGGGGAAGAACTCACTTAATAACTGCCGTGCTTAGCAACAGAAATTTGGGGTTCCATCAGAGCCATAAGTTGAGGACCACCGGTGCACGTATTTCGGCTTCTTTATCATTTTGATGGGCAGTCTTGCCATCCAGGCCACCCGCTGGAGCAGATGGATAGAGCAGAAAGTAAGGAAATAAAGAGCGGAGCCGCCAAATCCCTCGCCTTGAGCCGGGGGTGGCGCAGTGGTTAGAAGGCAGCATTGCAGGCTGACTCTGCTCACTGCCAGGAGCTCGATCCTCACCGGCTCAAGGTTGACTCAGCCTTCTGTCCTTTTGAGGTCGTTAAAATGAGGACTCAGATTGTTAGGAGCAATATCCTGACTCTGTAAACCACTTAGAGAGGGCTGTAAAGAACTGTGAAGTGGTATATAAGTGCTATTGCTATTGTTATTGCTGTCTGTCTGTCTGTCTGTCTGTTTGTCTGTCTCATCTCTCTCTATATGTATCTCTGTCTCCATCTCTCCCCATGTCTGTCTTTATGTCTATCTTTATATATCTATGTCTCTATCTATATCTATCATTATCTGTCTGTCTCTGTCTGTCTGTCTGTCTGTCTGTCTGTCTGTCTATCTATCTATCTATCTATCTATCTATCTCTACCTCTATTTATCTGTCTGTCATTTTCCATCCATCCATTCATCCATCTATATCTATCATTATCTATTTCTCTATTAATCTATTAATCTATCGATCTATCTATAATCTGTCTCTATCTCTATTTATCTGTCTGTCATTATCCATCTATCCATCTCTCTATCTATCTATCTATATCTATATCTATCTATATCTATCATTATCTATCTATTGATCTATCGATCTATAATCTCTCTATTTATCTATCTGTCATTATCCATCCATCCATCTATATCATTATCTCTATCTATCTATCTATCTATCTATCTATCTATCTATCTATCTATCTATCTATCTATCTATCTATTGATCTATTGATCTATCTATAATCTATCTTCATCTCTATTTATCTGTCATTATCCATCCATCCATCTATATCTATCATTATCTATTTCTCTATCTATATAATAATAATAATAATAATAATAATAATAAGTAAAGTTGGAAGGGACCTTGGAGGTCATCTAGTCCAACCCCCTGCTCAGGCAGGAAACCCTATACCATTTTGGACAAATGGCTGTCCAGTCTCTTCTTAAAAACTTCCAATGTTGGAGCATTTACCGCTTCTGGAGGCAGGCTGTTCCACTGATTAATTGTTCTCACTATCTCTATCTCTCTATCTCTATCATCTATTATCTCTCTCGCTCTATTTATCTGTCATTATCCATCCATCCATCCATCCATCCATCCATCCATCCATCCATCCATCCTTCCTTCCTTCCATCCATCCATCCATCCATCCATCCATCCATCCATCCATCCATCTATCTATCTATCTATCTATCTATCTATCTATCTATCATCTAACTCTATCTCTATTATCTGTATGTTACTATCTATCCATCCATCCATCCATCATCTATCTGTCTATCTATCTATCTATCTATCTATCTATCTATCTATCTATCTATCTATCTATCTATCTATCTATCTATATCTGTATCATCTTTTCTAATCTATCTATTAGAATGCAGAATTGCAGGCAAACTCTGCCACAGCCAGGAGTTCGATCCTGACCGGCTCAAGGTTGACTCAGCCATCCATCCTTCCGAGGTCGGTAAAATGAGGGTCCAGCTTGTTGGGGGCAAATAGGCTCTAAACTCTTATAAAAACCACTTAGAGTGAGATGTAAAACACTGTGACGTCGTATATAAGTCCAAATGCTATTGCTCTTGACTTCCCATTGAAATCAGTCCTTCCACCTGGTTCCAAGCTACACATACACCTTTCATGTACCAATAACTCACTCCCAAATGCATTCATTCTCACATTCAGGAAATTCACTCTGGTTCAGCGGGGAATCCAGTGGTGGGATTCAGCCAGTTTGCACCACTTTGGCAGAACCGGTAGCTAATTTTCTGTTGTCCGGGCCCAGAATGGACTTCTGGAAGCGGCATCCTTACAGAGAACCGGTTATTCACGTATTTGAATCCCACCACTGGGGGAATCAAATGACTTTTCAGGAAGTTGCTCATGTATTGCAGCGGAGGCCGGCTTCTTTACCAGAGCCACAAAGATCACTTCAGCTACGGTATTATGATCCTTCCTAGGGCATCATTTTATTCTCACAATCTCCCCGGCATTTTGCCAGCTTTTGCTAAGCCTTCATATTTCAGCCTTCCCAAATGATCTCAGCTTCCTCCTCCCCTGAACATGTTTTTGGCTGGTTGTCCTGCATCCCACTGGAAGGATGAAAAGACCTGACTTGGGGGAGACCAAGGTCACCCCAGACCTCCACCAGACCTAGTGGCAACTTAAGGGCTCCGGGCTTTCATCACAAAAGGGCTTTATTTCCAGCGAAGGAAGCTGGCAGAGTCATAAAATGGTGAGGTCAGTGCTCAAATGTCCTGACATTGTGTGTGTATATCCTGAATGACCCCTCCAGCGATCCTGACCCATGAGAGAACCTCTTGCTAACTGGAAGGGAGCAATGCTCTTGGGGGGGGGGGATCGGTTTGGCAAAGGGCAAAGGTGTCGCTGACGGCACCCGAAAACTTCCCCGTAGAATTTTGTTCCTTTCCTTGGTCACGTCGTCCGCTGGGCTTCAGGTGGTTTCAGCTCCTTCTGAGGCTGTGTATTTTGACGCACAGGTCATCCTCGGCTTACGACTGTTCGTTTAGTGACCGTTCAAGGTTGCAACGGTGCTGGAAAAAAAAGGGACTTATGGGCGCTTCTCACACTTAACGTCCGTTGCAGCATCCCCAGGGTCACATGATCAGAATTTGGACGCTTGGCAACTGGTTCACATCCAGGATGGCTGCACTGTCCTGGGGTCACATGAACAGCTTTTAGGCCCTTCTGATGGGGAAGCCAGATTCCCCATCAGTTACTAACTTAACAACTGCAGTGAATCACTTTAACACCTGCAGCTAGAAAGGTGAAAAATGGAGAAAAACTGACTTAACAAACGTCTCACTTAACAATATAAATTTGGGGCTCGATTGTGGTCGTAAGTCAAGTCTTACCCATAAATAGGCAAACGCCTCTTCTGGATCCAAGTTTGCTTTGCCAAACAACTCTCTATTAGGTTTTCTCAGCTATACCACATTTAGCCTTAGCAATCATCATGTGTTGACTTCAACTCCCAGAATTCCCCCACCGATATGGATGGACTTCAACTCCCAGAATTCCCTCATTGATATGTGTAGGACTTCAAGTCCCAGAATTCCCTCATTGATATGTGTAGGACTTCAAGTCCCAGAATTCCCCCACCAATATGTATGGACTTCAACTCCCATAATTCCCTCATTATGTATGGACGTCAACTCCCATAATTCCCTCAATGATATGTATGGACTTCAAGTCCCAGAATTCCCCCACCGATATGCATGGACTTCAATTCCCATAATTCCTTCATTGATATGCATGGACTTCAACTCCCAGAATTCCCTCATTGATATGCGTGGACTTCAACTCCCATAATTCCCTCATTGATATGTATGGACTTCAAGTCCCATAATTCCCTCATTGATATGTATGGACTTCAAGTCCCAGAATTCCCTCATTGATATGTATGGACTTCAAGTCCCAGAATTCCCTCATTGATATGTATGGACTTCAAGTCCCAGAATTCCCTCATTGATATGTATGGACTTCAAGTCCCAGAATTCCCTCATTGATATGTGTAGGACTTCAAGTCCCAGAATTCCCTCATTGATATGTGTAGGACTTCAAGTCCCAGAATTCCCCCACCAATATGTATGGACTTCAACTCCCATAATTCCCTCATTGATATGTATAGGACTTCCATAATTCCCTCATTGATATGTGTAGGACTTCAAGTCCCAGAATTCCTTCACTGATATGTGTGGACTTCAAGTCCCAGAATTCTTCCAATGATATGCGTGGGCTTCAACTCCCAGAATTCCCCCATCAGTGTGTGTGGACAACCGCCTGCTTATCCGTGTGTTGGTTGTGTTCTGGTCTTTTTATTTCCTTTGTAACTTTTATATTGTCTCTTTTGATTGGTATGTAAATGTGATTTTTTTTTCTATATGTAACACTGGCAGGGCAAGCTACTTTATGTATAAACAGGCAGCAAAGGCCACACTCTCAACACTGATCATGTGATTCAGTTGGGTGATGAAATGTCGGCAAGCCACCACCCTAGTTCAGAAAGCATTAAGGCAGTGGTTCTCAACCTGTGGGTCACGACCCCATTTGGGGTCGAACGACCATTTCACGGGGGTCACCAAGCACCGCAGTCCGCCTTTTTTTTTTTGGTCGGCCATTTTTTTCCCTATTGCGATGTGGGCCGCCGTGCCGCGCATGCCAATGTGCCCCGTCGCACCGCACATGCGCAGTGCGGGCCCGCCATTTTTTTTTTTTGGTCGGCCATTTTTTTTTGGTCGGCCATTTTTATCCCTATTGCGATGCGGGCCGTCGCGCTGCGCATGCGCGATGCGCCCCGTCGCACCCCGCATGCATGGTGCGGGCCCGCCATTGTTTTTTGGGTCAGCCTTTTTTTTTTTGGTCGGCCATTTTTTTCCCTATTGCGATGTGCCCCGTCGCGCCACGCATGCACGATGCGCCCCGTCGCACCGCGCATGTGCGATGTGGGCCGGGGTCGAGCCCCGGAAAAGGTTGAGAACCGCTGCATTAAGGGCTCCACAGAACAAGAACCCCAGATAAGCATGGATTAACACCAGACAAATAAGCAGAAAACAATACCCCACTCGAGGTACAACCAAGAACAGAATAATAACTTTGTTGTCATTTTGAATGTACGCTAAACGGCATACATTAAAATGAAATTTCGTTGCATTCAGCTCTCAAAGGGTCACTGCCTCCGATATACACTACATAAATAGGATATAAATAAATAAAGAATTATGCATATACCCACATATATTATATGACACAGAGAAACAACAGTCTAATTCGGGTTATGCATACATGTGCATGGCGAGAAAAACAAATATTGCGAGTTTACCAGACGGATGGCATAGGGAACAAAGCTATTGCAGAATTGGGTAGTCCTGCTATAAATACTTCGAAACCTCCTCCCAGAGAGGAACAACAGAAACAGACCATGAAGTGGGGACATGTGCGGGGTCTCTAACAATGCTTTGAGCTCTAAGCACACAGCACTTATAAGCAGCATCCTGAATACCAGGGGGGCGAGCTTCCTACGATCTTCTCGGCTGTCCTCACCACTCTCTGCATGGACTACCAAGGAGAAAACCACACGTCCAACACTGGCAAGGGAATCTCCTGTATATAAACAGGGAGCAAACCCCACATTCCTCAGCGCTGATGATGCTACCTAGTTGGTAGCATGAAACGTTTGCAAGAAAACCGCTCAGTTCAGAGAGCGCCAAGGACCCCACCATTCGATCCTGATTTACATAGATGTCTCTACTCTAAGAACATCCTTCAGCAGATAGTTGGAGGACACAAGCGGTCCTTGCGGGACAACCTCCATTCCCCTTCCCAGCTCCAGAAGAAACTCATTTAATCAGGAACACGTGAAGCTCTGAAGAGTAAATTCTGTGTAAGTGGAACTCCTACCAAACGCATTTCTCTCGCCCAGCCAAGGCACTCTGTTTGCGCTCTTGGCAAGCCGGCTGCATTGCGTCGAGGCAATTCCTTAATGCTGAAACCGACCAACAAGCAAACACCCCACCAAAAGAGCAGGGAAAACAGAAAATAAAACATGCTTCTGGGCATCTGGAAATGATTGGCAGGAGCGTAATGTTGTCCTCTGGAAAGGAAGGGTTGTCACTGCAGTAAATCTTGACTGGAGTGCGGTAATAAATGTCGGGCTGGTCCAAAACGCGGCAGAGAGGAAATCTGAGCACAGTCCAAATCTCCCATTGAGATGGAGAAGGGATGTTGAGGGCAGCTCCATCCCAAGCCCCCCCCCCATGTGGGAAGGGAGAGGGGAAGAGGAAGAGGAAAGAATATAGGGAAGGGAAGGAAATAGAAAAGGGAAGAAGGAAGGGAAGGGGAGATGAGGGGAGGAAAGAAGGAAAGGAAAGTAGGAGGAAAGAGAAGGAAAGGGAAAGGAAGGAAAGGAAAGGAAAGTAGGAGGAAAGGGAAGGGAAGGGAAGGGAAGAGAAGGAAGGGAAGGGAAGGGAAAGGAAAGGAGGAAAGGAAAGAGAAGGGAAGGAAATAGGGAAGGAAATGGAGAAGAAATAGGAAAGGAAACAGGAATGGAAAAGGAAGAAGAAAGAGAAGAAAGCAAACAGGGAAGGAAACAAAGAAGAAAAAGAAATAAGCAATAGGAAAGGAAATAGATAAGGAAAGGAAATAAAGAAGAGAAGGGAGAAGAAATTGGCCCTATTACCTTGGAAATTAAGCAACCAGGTTTGGGGCCTCTAGTGAAGAGCACACCATCAAATGTGCATAAAGTACACCCTTGCAAATTGCTTCATCCCTGGAGGTTTTTAAGGAGAGACCACTAGACAGCTGCTCCTCTGAAATGGTATAGGGTTTCCTGCCTGAGCAGGGGGTTGGACTAGATGACCTTCAAGGTCCCTTCCCACTGTTGTTGTTGTTGCTGTTGTTATTGTTATTGTTATTATTGTTATTATTATTATTATTATTATTATTATTATTATTATCTCTGAGCCGTTTCCTCCTTGCAAGGTGTGGTCCTCCCCCACGAGTCTAGAGATAGAGAAACCGTGTGTGTGTGTGTGTGTGTGTGTGTGTGTGTGTGTGTGAGTGTGTGTGTGTGTGAGAGAGAGTGTGTGATAGAGAGAGTGAGAGTGTGTGTGTGAGTGTGTGTGAGAGAGTGTGTGTGAAGAGTGTGTGTGAGAGAGTGTGTGTGTGAGAGTGTGAGTGTGTGTGTGTGAGTGTGTGTGTGTATGTGTGCGTGCTTGAGAGAGTGTGTGTGTGAGTGTGTGTGAGAGTGAGAGTGTGTGTGTGAGAGAGAGTGTGTGATAGAGAGAGAGTGTGTGTGTGTGCGTGTGTGAGTGTGTGTGAGAGTGAGAGTGTGTGTGTGAGAGAGTGTGTGAGAGTGTGTGTGTGAGAGTGTGAGAGTGTGTGTGTGTGTGAGAGAGAGTGTGTGAGAGTGTGTGTGTGAGAGTGTGAGAGTGTGTGTGTGTGTGAGTGTGTGTGTGTGAGAGAGAGAGTGTGTGTGTGAGTGTGTGAGAGAGAGTGTGTGTGAGAGTGTGTGTGTGTGAGTGTGTGTGTGTGTGTGTGTGTGTGTGTGTGTGTGTGAGAGAGAGAGAGAGAGAGAGAGAGAGAGAGAGAGAGAGACGGACGGAGGGACGGGCGGGGGGGGGGGAGGGAGAGCCGCGGTTCCAACGAAGCCCGCGTGGCTTCAGCCGAGCGCTCGGGCCGTGCCAGACGCCAGCGCCGCTGCGGCGGGTGATGGGAGAGGTCACCAGATGGCTTTTACAACGATCTTATCGCGGCCCAGGAATAGCCAACATTTCCTCTCTCTGGGGCGACGCCGCGAACACAATGAAAGCGAAGCTGCGGAGGGAGGGGGGAGGGGGAAGGCAGCGCGCCAGGACCCCCCCCCCGCCCCTCGCCCCACCGCTGCTCCCACCGCCGCGTCTGCTGCGGCTTCTTTGGCTGGCCCATCTGCCCCCTTTGGTGGAGGGGGGGGGAGACGGACGGACACCGTTTTCTCTCTTTTCTTTTCTCTCTTTTCTTCTTTCTCTTTCTCCGTCTCCCTCTTCCTCTCTCTCTTCTCTTTTCCTTCTCTCTTTTTCTCTCTCCTCTTTTCTCTCCCTCTCTGCCCCACTCTCTCTGTGTGTCTCTTTTCCCTCTCTTTCTATTTTTTCTCTCCCCTTCTCTTCTTTCTGTCTGTTTCTCTTGTTTTTTCTTCACTCTCTTCTCTCTTTTTCTCTCTTCTTCTTCCCCCTTTTTCTTCCTTTTTTCTTTCTCTTTCTTTCTCTCTTTCCATTTCTCTTTCCCACTTTCTCTCCCACTGTTTCTCACTCTCTTCCTCTTTCTCTCCTCCTCCTCCATCTTCTTCTTCTTCTTCTTCTCCTCCTCCTCCTCCTCCTTCTCTCTCTCTCTCTCTCTCTCTCTCTCTCTCTCTCTCTCTCTCTCTCTCTCTCTCTCCCTCCCTCCCCCTCTCTCTCTCTTTCTCACACCCACACACCCACACAAAGAGGGAGAACTTGGTTGTTTTCTTGCAGATATTTCATGACCCAGCTAGGTAGCAACTTCAATGCCTGTTGATATTACCTGATATTACTGATGATGTTACCTAGCTGGGTCAGGAAACATCTGCAAGAAAACAGCCAAGCTCAGAGAACACCAGGGACCCCATAGTTCTCCTCTTCTTCCTCCAACTCCTCTTCCTCCTTCTCCTTTCCACACACCCCATTCCCTTCTAGCACTGATGGTGTTACCTAGTTTGGTAATGAAAGATCTGCAACAAGATCAGAGAGCACCAAGGCAACCACAGACCTCCTCCTCCCTCTCCTCCTCCACCACCTCCTCCTCTTCCTCCCTGCAAACCACACTCCTTTTTAACACTGATGATGTTACTTAGTTTGCTCATGAAACATCTGCAAGAAAACTACCAAACTCAGAGAGCCCCAAGGACCCCACAGTTCAACCCTGGGCTAGAAACATTCTCTTCTGTTGGAACTAACAGAGCCATCCCATCTGGAGGCTTTCTTGGGTAGGGGGAGAAAAGGCTAGTTTAATACCAGGTTTAGCTCACAGCATTGATGCTTTTGGAGTTTACTGTTGGAGAAGACTCTGGAGGATACCACGGACAGCCAAGAAAACATGGATCGTTGAACAAGTCAACCCAGAGATCTTACTCAAGACAAAGGACCAGGCTCAAATGGTCCTTATGCGAAGACCCAGCTCCCTGGAGAAGGCTCCGATGAGGGAGAAGGTGGGAAAAAAAGAGAAGAGGACATCCAGTAGCAAGTGGATGGACACAGTTAACTGTGAGGATGGAGACACCCTTAGAAGAGTTGAACAGCCAAATAGGGCCAAATCACCGTGGAAGAAATCGGTGTGGTTGCTAAAAATTGACATCAACTTGATGGCACATCAGACAATCAAGGCAAAGACTCAACTAGGCTTTAGGGCTGGGAACGGTAGAAGGAAAGAGAAGAAGAGGAGGACCACAGCAAGGGAAAAGGACTCAGTTACAATCAATCAGAACAGAGCTAGAAGGATTTCTAGTCCAGCCCCCTTGCTCAAGCAGGAGACCCTAACCTCAGGCTTTCCCCTCAGCATGGCTGGCTCAGGAATTCTGGGAGCTAAAGTCCACGAGTCATAAAAGAGGCAAGGTTGCCTACCTCTAGCCTAGGCCTAGGCCGCTTTATGACTCGTGGACTTCAACTCCCAGAATTCCTGAGCCAGCATGGCTCAGCTTGGAAACCTCTCCCTTTCCCCTCAGCATGGCTGGCTCAGGAATTCTGGGAGTTGAAGTCCACGAGTCATAAAATAGGCAAGGTTGCCTACCTCTAGCCTAGGCCTAGGCTGCTTTATGACTCGTGGACTTCAACTCCCAGAATTCCTGAGCCAGCATGGCTCAGCTTGGAAACCTCTCTCTTTCCCCTCAGCGTGGCTGGCTCAGGAATTCTGGGAGTTGAAGTCCACGAGTCATAAAAGAGGCGCCTACCCCTGCCCTATACCATTTCAGACGGTGGCTGTCTGAAAACCTTCTTCTTAAAAACCTCCAGTGATGAAGCACCCACAATTTCTGGAGGCAAGCTGTTCCACTGGTTGATTGTCCTCACTTTTAGGAAGTTTCTCCTTAGTTCTAGGTTGCCTCTCTCCTCCATTATATCCAGTGTTTCCTGTCCTGCCTTCAGATGCTTTGGAGAATAGGTTGACTCCCCTCTTCTCTAAGAGAGCTCCTCAAGTATTGGAATACTGCTATCATGTCACCCCTGGTCCTGATGATGATGATGATGGCTGCTCCCTTGGAAAACCTGAAGGGCCAGGTTAGGGACAGATCCCTTTGGAGCAGGGGTCTTCAAACTTGGCCCTTTTATGCCTTGTGGACTTCAACTCCCAGAATTCCTCAGCCAGGCACGCGTGCCTGGCTGAGGAATTCTGGGAGTTGAAGTCCACAAGGCATAAAAGGGCCAAGTTTGAAAACCCTGAATTAGAGAGTGCTGACTCATGCATGAGGAAATCTGCACTCTGATTGGTTGCTGTGGGTATGAAGGGGGTGTTTCCTTTTTTCCCCGCCTTTTTTTCTCTGTGTGTTCTGTATATTGTTTGATTTACCTCAGGATATTCCTACGTGCCTGACTATCTTGTGTTTTTCCTTTCTGGATGATGATAAAAATGTAAATTTAAATGTGCCTGGCTGAGGAATTCTGGGAGTTGAAGTCCACAAGTCATAAAAGGGCCAAGTTTGAAAACCCCTGAATTAGAGAGTACTGACTCATGCATGAGGCAATCTGCACTCTGATTGGTTGCTGTGGGTATGAAGGGGATTTTCCCCTTTTTCCCGCCTTTTTTCCTCTGTGTGTTCTGTATACTGTTCTGTATACTGTTTGATTTACCTCAGGATATTCCTACGTGCCTGACTATCTTGTGTTTTTCCTTTCTGGATGATGATAAAAATGTAAATTTAAATGTGCCTGGCTGAGGAATTCTGGGAGTTGAAGTCCACAAGTCATAAAACGGTCATGTTGGAAGAGCCCTGCTTTGGAGGAATTCTACACAGTCACTAAGTCAAAAACCACCTGTAATTCTCAATCTCATAGTCCACCTGAATGCTTAAGGGCTTTTTTTGTGGCTCCTTCCAACAATTTGCCCCTATTCCTGTAGTCCGTTTCCCAAGCGCTGAGTTGGATTTCACCCTGTCTTAGTAGTGTTACCAGATTTGGCAACATTGCTTTTAGATCCTAAGGGCTGGAACAGATGTTTTGCACTGGCCGATACAGAGCATGTGTTGAGACATGAAATCTGAGCATGTGGTAATTCCTCCATTGGTGAGAACAATTGTGTGCGGCCAGATTGTGGCAATTACAATCTCATCCCCTACCCACCAGCCAGCCAAATTGAACAGTTCGAACTGCAGCTGTGAGAATGCAGGCGACAGTGAATTCCAATCCAACTTTAGGCATGAAAACCAGCTGGGTGACTTTGGGCCAATCGCCAGGAGACTGTGAGTTCTAGTGCTGCCTTAGGCATGAAAGCGATTGGGTGACTTTGGACCAATCGCCAGGAGATGGTGAGTTCTAGTCCTGCCTTAACATGAAAGTGATTGGGTGACTTTGGGCCAATCGCCAGGAGATGGTGAGTTCTAGTCCTGCCTTAACATGAAAGCAGTTGGGTGATTTTGGGCCAATCGCCAGGAGATGGTGAGTTCTAGTCCCGACTTAACATGAAAGTGGTTGGGTGACTTTGGGCCAATCGCCAGGAGATGGTGAGTTCTAGTCCTGCCTTAACATGAAAGTGGTTGGGTGATTTTGGGCCAATCGCCAGGAGATGGTGAGTTCTAGTCCCGCCTTAACATGAAAGTGGTTGGGTGATTTTGGGCCAATCGCCAGGAGATGGTGAGTTCTAGTCCTGCCTTAACATGAAAGTGGTTGGGTGACTTTGGGCCAATCGCCAGGAGATGGTGAGTTCTAGTCCCGCCTTAACATGAAAGTGATTGGGTGATTTTGGGCCAATCGCCAGGAGATGGTGAGTTCTAGTCCCGCCTTAACATGAAAGCGGTTGGGTGATTTTGGGCCAATCGCCAGGAGATGGTGAGTTCTAGTCCCGCCTTAACATGAAAGTGGTTGGGTGATTTTGGGCCAATCGCCAGGAGATGGTGAGTTCTAGTCCCGCCTTAACATGAAAGTGGTTGGGTGATTTTGGGCCAATCACCAGGAGATGGTGAGTTCTAGTCCTGCCTTAACATGAAAGTGATTGGGTGATTTTGGGCCAATCGCCAGGAGATGGTGAGTTCTAGTCCTGCCTTAACATGAAAGTGGTTGAGTGATTTTGGGCCAATCGCCAGGAGATGGTGAGATCTAGTCCCGCCTTAACATGAAAGTGGTTGGGTGACTTTGGGCCACTTTCTTTCAGCCCATCCTACCTCATTGGGTTGTTGTTTTGGACGAAAAAAGGAGGGGGATGGCCTATGAGGTGTATTCACACCTTGAGTTACTTATAAAGTAATCAAGTGTGGATAAAAATCTAATCAATTCATTAAATGAAATAAATGATTACACTCTCAAGCTGTGCCAAAGGTTGTCATTGGTTAGAAATGTAATAAAAGATGGTGTATTAAATATATAATGCATCAACCTAACAGGTGATGGCAACTGGGTGTTTTGGTGAACCTCAGGAAGCTAATCCAGATGTGGATGTGGATAGTGTGGATGGAACTCCATTCAGAAATTCTAGGACTGAAAGGGAGACAGCAAAGTAATTATTATAATTTCCTGACAGTGAGAACAATTAACCAGTGGAACTACCTGCCTCCAGAAGCGGTGAATGCTCCAACACTGGAAGTTTTTAAGAAGAAACTGGACAGCCATTTGTCTGAAATGGTATAGGGTTTCCTGCCTGAGCAGGGGGTTGGACTAGATGACCTCCAAGGTCTATTCCAACTTTATCATCATCATCCTTATTATTATTATTTAGTTAATTCATTGCTTCTTTTATTTATTTTTTAATGTACATTTCTATTACCGTTCGTAACTGAATTCAGTCTCGTTTAGTGACCCCCCAATGGGGACCGGCAACTCAGTTGTTAAGTGGTGGTCACTAAATGAAAACACAGCTGTGTTCCTGATCCGACTTCAGCTTTTCTTTGCTTTTCAGACCCGGAAAGGTGATCCACGCGAGGATTGGTGGTTAGATTACTTTTTCATTGCTCTTGTTGCTGCGAACGGTCACAAAATGAAGCTTTCACTAAACAAGCAGTACCTATATTGCATTTGGAGGGTCCACCCCTCTGAGATTTTTATTTATTTATTTATTTATTTGAAATAAACAAACATGCATGGTAAAAAACAAACAAGATGGTAAAAAAGACACCCATTTTGAGTTGCACAGCCCTGCCTAGTTGTGTCCTTGAAATTAAACACGAGGAGACTTTACTTTTTAATTGTGTTAATCATCTGTGAGAATGTGAACGATTAACGCTGGAGCTAACTTGATGCTCTAATAAAAAAAAAGTGGAAATGAAATGAAATCAGATGGAAGTTTTGGCATCAAGCCACCTGTTCCACTTTCCTAATCCTTCTGTCTTGAATATGTCATCCCAGTGTGACGGTGGTCCTTAGTCCCTGTCCCCAAATTTATTATTTATTTATTACTGACTGTCTTCTTAGCAGCACCAGGTAAAAACAAAACAGCCATGGCCCAAAATCCCAGTTTATAGGTAATCCCCCCCCCACTGGAATTTCCATTGCTAAGCAAGGCAGCTTTTTCAGCCAGTTGCACCCAATTTTACAATGGTTTGGGGGGGGCGCGGCTGGCCACGAATGTTAAGCAAACCACCGCCATTAAATGAATCATACGGTCGTTCAGTGAATCCAGATTCCCCCATTGTGTTTTGGCTTATTGAAAGCTGGCTGGGACAGTCAGAAAGGGTGATCATGTGACCTCAGGACGCTACAACCATTGCAAATACACACCGGCTGCCAAACACCTGAATTTTAATCCCGTTACCGTGGGTTCACTGCAACAGTCATAAGGGCGAAGACCGGTCGTAAGTCACTTTTTTCAGGGCCATTGTAACTTTGGACGGTCGCTAAACGAACAGTTGTAAGTTGAGGATTAACCCATAAATAACAAAATGATAGAATGACAGAATTGGGAGGGACCTTCGAGGTCTTCTAGCCCAACCCCCTGCTCAGGCAGGAGACCCTACACCAGGGGTGGGGAACCTTGGATCTTTTATGACTGGTGGACTTCAATTCCCAGAATTCCTCAGCCAGCTATGCCAAGTTTGGAAACCCCTAGACCAGGGCTAGGCAACCTTGGCTCTTATGACTCGTGGACTTCAAACTCCCAGAATTCCTGAGCCAGCCACGCTGAGGGGAAAGGGAGAGGTTTCCAAGCTGAGCCAGGCTGGCTGAGGAATTCTGGGAGTTGAAGTCCACGAGTCATGAGGGGGCCATAGTTCCCCCATGCTGGCTCAGGAATTCTGGGAGTTGAAGTCCACGAGTCATGAGGGGGCCATAGTTCCCCCATGCTGGCTCAGGAATTCTGGGAGTTGAAGTCCACCAGTCATGAGGGGGCCATAGTTCCCCCATGCTGGCTCAGGAATTCTGGGAGTTGAAGTCCCCGAGTCATGAAGAGGCCATAGTTCCCCCATGCTGGCTCAGGAATTCTGGGAGTTGAAGTCCACAAGTCATGAGGGGGCCATAGTTCCCCTATGCTGGCTCAGGAATTCTGGGAATTGAAGTCCACGAGTCATGAGGGGGCCATAGTTCCCCCATGCTGGCTCAGGAATTCTGGGAATTGAAGTCCACGAGTCATGAAGGGCCATAGTTCCCCCATGCTGGCTCAGGAATTCTGGGAGTTGAAGTCCACCAGTCATAAAAGAGCCAAGGTTCCCCACCCCTGCCCTACACCATTCCAGACAAATGGCTGTCTAGTCTCTTCTTGACAACCTCCAGTGACAGAGTACCCACAACTTCCAGAAAACAGAACAGAAAAACAGCATTGGAAGGGACCTTAGAGGTCTTCTAGTCCAACCTCCCTGCTCAAACAGGAGACCCTATACCAGGGGTAGGCCACCTTGGCTCCTTTATGACTCATGGACTTCAACTCCCAGAATTCCTGAGCCAGCCACGCTGAGGGAAAAGGGAGAGGTTTCCAAGCTGAGCCATGCCGGCTCAGGAATTCTGGGAGTTGAAGTCCACCAATCATAAAAGAACCAAGGTTGCCTACCCCTGGCCTAGCCCATTCCGGACAAATGATTCTGAAAAGGCCACCAAGCAGTGTTTTTATTCCGTAGTTTTTTTGTTTTCCTTTTCCTTGTTTCAATTCACTCCCTAACTTGGAAGAGGCTGAGGTGATTACACAGCACGAAGCTAGACGCTGGCAAGATGCCCATCGCCGCACGTCTTTTGGCTTTGTTTGGGGGGGGGACCCACCTTCTGGAGCAGACTTCTCCCCGTCTTTTCCAACGTGGGCTGTCATTTTCAATTTTCCTGCAGCCTCCTCCCTGGCTAGCAAGCACTGTGATTCCTTCCTTCCCTTCGCTTTCCCCGGCGAAGAGCTGGTGGCCCGCAGGGTGATGGCTGCGGCTCGGGCCTTTCCTATTTTCTAATTTTGCAACCCAAAGAAAGCAAAAAGATATCCTGCTTTTAGGCAGCCGGGCCTTCGGCTGAGATTAAATGGGCAGGAGAGGGGCAAGATAAACATTTTCCCATGAAACCGCCTTTGCGGGCCACCGGAGCTCCCCGTGCCTCAGCTCGGCGGCTTTCTATATTTACTTCACCTTGTCCTTCGGTCAGCAGAAACCACGTCCAAAGGAAGTCATGTGCTGATAGAGGGTGGACGACTCGGAGCTCCAGAGGAGAATTAATAACTGAAACAATGCTAGACTCGCTTTGGAATACTTTTGCAATTCCTTCCTCCTCCTCCTCCTCCTCCTCCTCCTCCTCCTCCTCCTCCTCTTCTCCTTTTTCTTCTCCTTCTTCTCCTTCTATCTCCTTCCTTCTCTTTCTCCTTCTCTTTTCCCTTCTTGTCCTTCTTCTTTTCGCTATTTCCATTGCTCTTCCTTCTCCTTCTTGTCCTCCTCTTCTCTTCCTTTTTCTCCTCCTTCTCCTTGTCTATCTCCTTCTCTTTCTCCTTCTCTTTTTCCTTGTCCTTCTTCTTCTCACTATTTCCATCGCTCTCTTTTTCTTCTCCTCCTCTTCTCCTCCTTTTTCTCCTCCATCTCCTTTGACTCTCTATCTCCTTCCTTCTCCTTCTCTTTTTCTTTCTTGTCCTTCTTCTCACTATTTCCATCGCTCTTCCTTATCCTTCTCTTCCTTCTTGTCCTCCTCTTCTCCTTTTTCTTCTCTTTATCCTTCATCTCCCTATCTCCTTCCTTCTTCTCTTTCTCCTTCCTTCTTGTCTTTCTTCTTCTCACTATTTCCGTCACTTCCTTCTCCTTCTCTTCCTTCTTGTCCTCCTCCTTTTTCTTCTCCTTCTCCTTCTCCTTCATCTCCCTATCTCCTTCCTTTTTGTCCTCCTCTCCTCCTTTTCTTCTCCTTCTCCTTCATCTCCCTATCTCCTTCCTTCTCCTTCTCTTTTTCCTTCTTGTTCTTCTTCTCACTATTTCCATCGCTCTTCCTTTTCCTTCTCCTTCTCTTCCTTCTTGTCCTCCTCTTCTCCTTTTTCTTCTCTTTATCCTTCATCTCCCTATCTCCTTCCTTCTTCTCGTTCTCCTTCTTTTTCCTTCTTGTCCTTCTTCTTCTCACTATCTCCCCCACCTTTCCTTCTCCTTCTCTTCCTTCTTGTCCCCCTCTTCCTTCTCTCCTCCTCCTCAATAATCATCTTCATCTCCTACAATCTAAAACAGGTTTTCAGACTTTCTAGTCCTCAAGGCCCCTTTTACATGGTTTTAATCATGGAGACCAGCCATTTCCAATTTCCAACAATCTTCTAAGCCAATCTTCTATTACCACTAAAAAGCACCATTTAAGTTTATTAAAGAAATGTGTGTGCATATACTGTACATGCAGAGGAGAAGGAGAGGAGAGGAGAGGAGAGAAGCGGAGAGAAGAGAAGAGAAGAGAAGAGAAGAGAAGAGAAGAGAAGAGAAGAGAAGAGAAGAGAAGAGAAGAGAAGAGAAGAGAAGAGAAGAGAAGAGAAGAGAAGAGAAGAGAAGAGAAGAGAAGAGAAGAGGAATTAACAAAATAATCTCAGTGGAGGTAAATAAAATATAGTTGACATTCATACAACGTATTTAATAAGAACACTCCCAATTCTAGTATCTCCTACTTGTCTCCTTTTAACTTTGCTTATATTTTCCAGGCTTCATCTGCTGTGTGAATTCAGCCTATTGAGTTATTTTACAGTTCATAGTATCATGTGACTCCATCTGGTAGATGAACTCAGGTGCAAAGCTATACAGTAGTCCTCGACTTACAGCAGTTTGCTTAGTCACCATTTGAAGTTGCACTGAAAAAAAGTGACTTATGACCATTTTTCACACATATGACCCTTGCAGCATCCCCACGGTCACGCGATTTACATTCGGATACTTGACAACTGACTCATATTTATGACGGTCGCAGTGTCCCCGGGTCACGTGATCCCCTTTTGTGACCTTCTGACAAGCAAAATCAACCAGATTTGCTTAACAACTTTGTCACTAATTTAACCACTACAGTGATTCACTTAACAAATGCCGCAAGAAAAGTCGTAAAGCGGGACGAAACTCCCTTAACAAATGTCTCACTTAGCAACCTAAATTTTGGGCTCCGTTGTGGTCATAAGTCGAGGACTACCAATATCTCCATACAACGGTACCATGTCCAAGCGGTCTGGGAAGTCTCACTGTCATTTAGAGAATAATAAATCTCTTCCTTCCTCCTGTCATTCTTTTTTTTATATCTACAATCCAGACTCTTGTGCAGGCAAATGTCAGTGTTGGAAGCCATAATAATCGAAATCCATGATTCATACCCAATAATCTAGCACAGGGGGAGGCAACCTTGGCTCTTTTATGACTCGTGGACTTCAACTCCCAGAATTCCTGAGCCAGCATGGCTCAGCTTGGAAACCTCTCCCTTTCCCCTCAGCGTGGCTGGCTCAGGAATTCTGGGAGTTGAAGTCCACGAGTCATAAAAGAGCCAAGGTTGCCTACCCCTGGTCTAAACCCAACATTGGGTCCTTCAGTGGCATCTTAGGGTAGGGGTAGGCAACCTTGGCTCTTTCAGGACTCGTGGACTTCAACTCCCAGAATTCCTGAGCCAGCATGGCTCAGCTTGGAAACCTCTCCCTTTCCCCTCAGCGTGGCTGGCTCAGGAATTCTGGGAGTTGAAGTCCACCAGTCATAAAAGAGCCAAGGTTGCCTACCCCTGGCCTAGTAGCTGGTTCGGCCACTTTGTAAAAGCCATGTGGATAAAATAGAATTGCTGGGTTCACATGACCAGAAGTCACATGACCAGATGGGAGCCAACCAGATTGCAGAGCTCGCCTGGATCTCCACCTGGCAACCTAAACCTGGCAGCATGACTGGATCACCTTAGCTAGCATTCAGCGTGTCAACTGTTAAAGCCAACAGTTAACAATTGGTTAACTGAGGAGCAGACTTGGGAGGAGCTTTGCAGGTCTTCTAGTCCAGGGCCTTCAACTTGGCCCTTTTATGACTTGTGGACTTCAACTCCCAGAATTCCTCAGTTGATGTCTACAAGTCATAAAAGGGCCAAGTTAGAAGACCCTAGTCCAGTGATGGCGAACTTTTTAGAGACCGAGTGCCCAAAGTGCAACCCAAAACCCACTTATGCATCGTCGAGTGCCGGGTGGGTGTGGCCCATTGGCTGGGTGTGGCCCATTGGGTGGGCGTGGCTGGGTGGGACTAAATCAATCAATTTCAACTTGCAGATCTTTTTTTTTTCCCCACGAGAAGTTGAAATTGACTGATTGAACCTTCTTTTCTGCACACGGCGGCGGAGGCCTAAAGCGAAAAGATTTCATAAAACCCAGCTGAAGGCCTAGGACTGGGGCAATGGCGTGTGTGCCACAGAGAGGGCTCTGAGTGCCACCTCTGGCGCCCGTGCCATCGGTTCGCCAGCACTGCCCTAGTCTATCCTATCAAAGAGAAGGATGAGGAGCAGTGGTGCGATTCAAATATGTGAACAACCGGTTCTCTGTGTGGGATGCCGCTTCCGGAAGTCCGTTCTGGCCTGGGCAACCAAAAATTAGCTACCGGTTCTGCGAAGTGGTGGAACCGGCTGAATCTCATCATTGATTAGGAGGGACATGATAACTGTCTTCTACTAGGGGGGGCTGTCACAGAGAAGAGGGGCTGATTTATTCTCCAAAGCACCTGGGGCAGGACAAAAAGCAATAGGTGGGAGCTCCCAAGAAGGAGATCCCATCTGGAATTAAGGAGATATTTTCTGACAGTGAGAACAAATACTGAATGAATAGCTTGCCTCCTAGAGTTGTGATGCTCCACCACAGGAAGTTTTCAAGAAGAGACTGGGCAACCCTTTGACCACGATGGTAAAGGTCTCTTGCTACCCCCAGGGGGTTGAATTAGAAGACATCCAAGGTCCTGTCTATCTTTTGGGCTGGGTCTGAAGGTGGAGGAGGTTTCAACTGGGAAAAGAGAGTGATGACTTTGTTTAGGGTTAAATCTAAACTGGCATTTTCAAAATCAGTTCCAGACATAACACACACTCATACACACACACACACACACACATACACACACAAACCATAGCGTGCGTGCAATCTCCCACCAAGAGTTGTTGCACAACCCAGTGCCCTGACTCAAGCCAAGGCAGGGCTTCAGATTTCAAACTTGGAGTGAAGGGGGGTGTTGTTTGCAAACATTGGGGGTTGAGAAGAAGCAGAGTTGGGAGCAGGGAAGAGGAGGGAGGGGAGGGGAGGGGAGGGGAGAGGAGAGGACAGGAGAGGAGAGGAGAGAAGAGAAGAGAAAGAAGAGAAGAGAAGAGAAGAGAAGAGAAGAGAAGAGAAGAGAAGAGAAGAGAAGAGAAGAGAAGAGAGAGAAGAAGAGAAGAGAAGAGAAGAGAAAAAGTAAGGGAAGGAAAAGAAGAGAAGAGAAGAGGGAAGGGGCAGGGCGGGAGGGGAGGGAGGAGAGGAGGAGAGGAGAGGAAGGAGAGGAGAGGAGAGAAGGAAAGGAGAAGAGAACATAAGAAGGAAGGAGGAGAAGAGAAAGTAAGAGGAAGAGAGAGAAGAGAAGAGAAGAGAAGAGAAGAGAAGGAGGGAAGGGGTGGGAAGGGGAGGGGAGGGGAGTAGATGAGAGGAGAGGAAAGGAGAAGAGAAGAGAAGAGAAGAGAAGAGAAGAGAGAGAAGAGAAGAGGGAAGGGGTGGGAAGGGGAGGGGAGGGGAGTAGATGAGAGGAGAGGAAAGGAGAAGAGAAGAGAAGAGGAAGAGAAGAGGGAAGGGGAGGGGAGGGGAGGGGAGGAGACAAGAGAAGAGGAGAGAAAAGGAGAAGGAGGAAAGGAGAGAGAGGAGAGAGAGAAGGAGAAGAGAAGAGAAGAGAAGAGAAGAGAAGAGGGAAGGGGTGGGAGGAGACGAGGAGGAAGAGACAAGAGGAGAGGAAAGGAGAAGAAATGAGGAAAGGAGAAGAGAGGAGGAGAGAAGGAGAAGAGAAGACAAGAGAAGAGGGAAGGGGGAGGGAGTAGATGAGAGGAGAGGAGAGAAGAGGAGGAGAGGAGAGAAAGAGTAAGAGAAGAGAAGAGAAGGGAGGGGAGGAGACAAGAGAGAGGAGAGAAAAGGAGAAGGAGGAAAGGAGAAGAGAAGAGAAGAGAAGAGAAGAGGGAAGGGGTGGGAAGGGGAGGGGAGGGGATAGATGAGAGGAGAGGAGAGGAGAGGAAAGGAGAAGAGAGAGAAGAGAAGAGAGAGAAGAGAAGAGAAGAGAAGAGAAGAGAAGAGAAGAGAAGAGAAGAGGGAAGGGGAGGGGAGGGGAGGGGAGGAGACAAGAGAAGAGGAGAGAAAAGGAGAAGGAGGAAAGGAGAAGAGAGGAGAGGAAGAGAAGAGAAGAGAAGAGAAGAGAAGAGAAGAGAAGAGAAGAGAAGAGGGAAGGGGTGGGGAGAGACGAGAGG
The DNA here is from genome assembly GCA_034064705.1 of Bothrops alternatus. Lineage (NCBI taxonomy): Eukaryota > Metazoa > Chordata > Lepidosauria > Squamata > Viperidae > Bothrops > Bothrops alternatus. The sequence continues at coordinate 450,501 of JARGCV010000315.1, forward strand.
AGGAGACAAGAGGAGAGGAAAGGAGAAGAAATGAGGAAAGGAGAAGAGAGGAGGAGAGAAGGAGAAGAGAAGACAAGAGAAGAGGGAAGGGGGAGGGGAGTAGATGAGAGGAGAGGAGAGAAGAGGAGGAGAGGAGAGGGAAAGGAAAGGAGAAGAGAAGAGAAGAGAAGAGAAGAGAAGAGGGAAGGGGAGGGGAGGAGACAAGAGAAGAGGAGAGAAAAGGAGAAGGAGGAAAGGAGAAGAGAAGAGAAGAGAAGAGAAGAGGGAAGGGGTGGGGAGGGGAGGGGAGGGGAGGGGAGGAAAGGAGAGGAGAGGAGAGGAGGAGGAGGAGAGAGGCAGGA
>JARGCV010000316.1:0-2500 GCA_034064705.1 Bothrops alternatus
AGAGAGAGAGAGAGAGAGAGAGAGAGGGAGAGAGGGAGAGAGAGAGAGAGAGAGGCGACCTTCCAGTTTTCCCACAAACGCTCCCCCTCCCGCCCCCAAACGCTCGGAGAAGGCTCCAGGCGGCCCGGATCGCCTGAGCAGCGTCCCCGGCTTCCGCAAGCTACTTCGGCTACCCAGGGAGGGGAGCAGGAGACCACCTGGGCCGGCATGGATGAAGACCCCCCCTCCGTTGCAAGAAAGGCCGGTTTTAGAGCAGCGTCGGGACATCAGAGGGTAGGGCGCCGGGCAGGACCGAGGGGGGGGGAGGAGGAGGAGGAGGAGGGGGGGTCCCTTGGTGCTCTCGGAGATTGATTGTTTTCGTGCAGACGTTTCATGACCCAAACTAGGTAACACCATCAGCACTAGAAGGGAGAAGGACTTGCGGAGAGGAGGGGAAAGAGGAGGACTCTGTGTGTGTGTGTGTGTGGGGGGGGGGTCCTTGGTGCTCTCTTGAGCTTGGCTCTTTTCTTGCAGACGTTTCATTACCCAACTCGCTTCCATCATCCGTGCCAGAAGGGAGGGGGGAGTTTTGCAGGAAGGAGGCGGAGGAGGGGCGGCACGATAATCATTTAGAGGGAAACCCCCCCCCCCAGCATTGCATCTTATTTTTTTTTTTTTTCCTTTAAGCTGATCTGCCTGCGCGTGGGTGAGCCTGTGCGGGCGCACGTGCCCGCGCGTGCCTTCCCGATCCCTCCCGCGCCAGACGGATTTTAGCTGCGCACCTCCTGCGCCTTCGGGCGTCCTCGGGAAGCGCACGTGGGTGGGTGGGTGGGTGGGTGGGAGAGGCCCGCTTCGCCCGAGCCCGGAGCCCTCTTTTCCTATTGTTTTCCCCCTTCCTTCCTTCCTTCCTTCCTTCCTTCCTTCCTTCCTTCCTTCCTTCCTTCCTTCCTTCCTTCCTTCCTTCCTTCCTTCCTTTCCTTCCTTCCTTCCTTCTGCAGGCTGGAGTATTCTCCCTTGCACAGGTGCCGATCCAGGAGGAGCATGAAGCGGGACGAGAGCAAGGTAAGACCCAGGTTTTTCCCAGCTTCTTGGCTCGGAGAAGCCCACCTCTTTCCCTCCAGCAACTTCTGGTACCCCCCCCCCCAAAAAAACCCCTGGGGTGATTCGTTCAGACTTTTTTTGGGGGGATGGGTGGGTGGGCGGGTGGGTTTTTTATTTATTCTCCCCCCATTATTAAGGTTGGAATCTGCAAAAGTGGGGTCGCCTTTTCTTTCCCTTTTTCTGCTTAGGAAACCTACAAACTGCCCCCACCGGCTGATCGAGAAGAAAAGACGGGACCGGATCAACGAGAGCATCGCTCAGTTAAAGGATTTGCTCCCCTGAACATCTCAAATTGACAGTGAGTTTAATAATAATAATAATAATAAAGAAAAGACGGGACCGGATCAACGAGAGCATCGCTCAGTTAAAGGATTTGCTCCCTGAACATCTCAAATTGACAGTGAGTTTAATAATAATAATAATAATAATAATAATAATAATAATAATAATAATAATAATAATAATAATAATAATAATAATGATGATGATGATGATGATGATGATGATGATGATGATGATGATGATGTTGGAAGGGACCTTGCAAAAATATTGTTGCTGATCAGCAATGGGATGTGTGTGTGTGTGTGTCTTCTTTTGCTGTGTCTTGAGAGCAGCCTTGCAGCTAGAATGGGGTTTGTTTTCGTTTTTGTTTTCCTACAAAAGAAGAAGCAGGATGAATGTGTAAGAATCATACTGTACCTTCTATGCTTGGAATTAAAATATAGGGAGAATAGTTCACTTAGTGACTGTAATAATAATAATAATAATAATAATAATAATAATAATAATAATAATAATAATAATAATAATAATAATAATAATAATAATAATAATAATAATAATAATAATAAATTGACAAATTCGCCATTAGTCAATTGCAAAAGGCGGCCTTACTAGGAACTGCTTCCATCCTGCGAACTGAGATCTGTAATACCATCAAACATCCACATCTGCCTATCGCAGGTCCTTGGTAAGGACTCGATAGGTAGACAGAAATGCCTAAATCCAGTCTGAACATCTGGCTGACTGTGCGATGATCCATAATTATAATAATAATAATCATCTTTACAAAATACATCAAGAAACTGCAGCTTTCTGCAATAACTCCGGCAATGTTACAAAAAACTGCGCTACTCGGAATATCTTATATTTTACGGAGGTACCTGGTTGATACCTAGGATGCTGGTAGCAACCCGTGTCAACCATCAGTCCAGCCAACTTGAATGTTCAGTTGACTGAGGTTCATGTTTAATGAATAATAATAACAATAATAATGAATAATAATAATAATGTTGGAAGGGACCTTGGAGGTCATCTAGTCCAACCCCTGCTCAGGCAGGAAAACCTATACCATTTCAGACAAATGGCTGTCCAGTCTCTTCTTAAAAACCTCCAGTGTTGGAGCATACACTGCTTCTGG
>JARGCV010000316.1:5000-142500 GCA_034064705.1 Bothrops alternatus
CCTCTCTCTCCTCCCTCCTCCTACCACCTCCCTACTTCCCTCCAACCTTCACTCCTCAAACTCCACCCCCTCAGAGGTGCTGCCTGAGCAACCGTCTTTTATCAAAAAATATATCATTCTTATGTAATACCAATACCATATTACAGTTGAGGAAATTATAAAACCCCACCCACCCACCCACCCCGACTTCCCAAAGTGAATACAGAGTAAAAAAAACACAAGAAAACCCACTAAACTACACCAAATTGTTATATCAATCCTATTGAAAATTTAACTATATTTTCCAGTCCAACATATAAGTATTTAATTATATGCTAAATACAATTTCTTAGATTGATATTTCCCTTGTATATACTCTATCCATTTTTTCCAGTCCAACCTATATTTTTCATTTGAGTGATCCTTCAAATATGCAGATATTTTGGCCATTTCTGCCAAGTTTATTACTTTCAAAATCCATTCTTCGATAGATGGTAATTCTGGCTTCTTCCAATATTGTCCCACCAACAGTCTTGCTGCTGTGATCAAGTTCAGAATTAAGTTCATCTCTATGGTGGTGCAGTCTTTTATAATGCCTAACAAATACTATTATTGCAGCTCTTAAGTTATAGTGACCCAGTTGTTAAGGGAAGCTTCCCCACTGATTTGGCTAGTCAGAAGATCGCAAAAGGGGATCACGTAAACCTGGGACACTGCAACCGTCTTAAATATGAGTCAGCTTCCAAGTCTCTGAATGTTGATCACGTGACCCTGGGGATGGCTGCAACGGTCGTAAGTGTGAAAAACGGGGCTAAGTCACTTTCTTCAGTGCCACTGTGACTTTGGACGGTCGCCAAATGAACTATTGTAAGTCGAGGACTGCCTGTAAATTTAATAAACAAAATAAAATAATAAAATAGGATTAAACTTGCTTTGGAGCAGACCTTGCGGCCACTCCAGCAATCCTGTACACTCTGAGAGTTTTTAAAAGCCTACGTATATTGGGGTGGTTTATAATTGAAGTGACATCCCATGCCTGACTCTGTTTATTGGGGAACCCCCCCCCCAAATTACTGGAAGAATTTTTATGTGTACGTGTGTACCTTTGAGTAAGTGTCCCCGTGGGTTTTTTTTTGGCAAAACTTCAGAAGTGGTTTGTCGTTGCCTGCTTTTGAGGGCTGGGAGAGAATGACCGGCCCAAAGTCACCCAGCTGGCTTTGAGGCTCAAGCAGGACTAGAATTCCCCTTCTCCCAGTTTCCAGCTTGATGTCTTCTTAACCCCTACACCAAACTGTCTCCTTTGGGGGTTACTCCTGAGTAAATGTGCTGAACTTGAGTCTTTTAACATTAGGTTGGGTTGGAAGTGAATTTTTTTTAAGAGGGGTTCACTTTAAGGCCCCCTATATTTTTATCCATTTTTCCCCCTAAGCCCTAAGCCAGGCCTTTTCAACCAGTGGTACGGGTACCACCTGTGGTACATTGGCACCTGGCAGGTGGTACGCGACCATCCTAGAAAAGTGGTAGCGGGGGAGGGGAAAGAGCTGAACCGGTGGCAGCACCGCACAAGACTGAGCGAGAGACGGCTGGAGCTGCAGGGCTGTCAGGGCTCAGTGGAAGCACCAGGATCAGCGCTTCTTCGGGACTGTCAGGGCTCAGTGGAAGCGCCAGGATCAGTGCCAGGCTCCAGCTGGAGCTCGGCACTGATCCTGGCGCTTCTGCTGAACCCTGAAGAAGCACCAATCAGCTGGAAAGCAGCACTGATCCTGGCGCTTCTGCTGAGCCCAGAAGAAGCGCCGATCAGCTGGAATGTTGCAGCCTCTCCAGGGTCTTGTGATTTACATTCAGATGCTTGGCAACTGATTCATATTTATGATGGTCACAGTGTCCCAGGGTCATGTGAAGTGACCAAAACCTGCTGCAACCACCCAGCAGACGAAGGGGAATAAAAACCAAACACCCCCCCCCCCGCTGCCAATCCTCAACAGAAATGCTCACAACAATGAAAGCCTCGGACAGGAGAAAGAGCGTGGCCGGGTGGGCAGGCAGGTGTCTTGCTTGGCTGTGCCTTGGGGGGGGTACTTTTTTCACTGCCATTGTAACTTCGAACAGTCACTAAGTGAATTGTTGTAAGTTGAGGACTACCTGTATTTTATCACTTTTTTCTTTTTCTTTTTTTGGTTGTCAAGTTTTTGACACCTTGCTAGGCGACTGGTGGTACTCAGATGTTGCCATATCCTAAAAGTGGCACAATGGGTGAAAAGGTTGAAAAGCCCTGCCCTAAGCCATCCCAAGAATGTAATAGATGCTTTTTATCCTGCAGTCCTTTCGTAGGCACACAGAGGTCCCTGTAGGTCCCGCGTATAGTTGAGGCTTGATGTGAGGAGTGAAAAATGTTTACCAAACCAGACGTTTATAAAGATTAAGACTTAATGATGTATATCAGGTGCTATGATAATTGATGCATACTATGATTTTATGTTCAATGCTGATTGTTTTAATAAAAGAATTTCTTTATAAAAAAAAATTGGGTACGTCGTCACAAACCCAAAATGGGAGAGGATCCCTTTCAAACGGATTCTAACGAACTTTGGAAAAGGGGGTAGAAAATTACACGCTGGTGTGAACGCAGACTTCTCTTTTCCTTTCCAGACATTGGGGCATCTGGAGAAAGCCGTAGTTCTGGAATTAACCTTGAAACACATCAAAACTTTGACTGCCTTAACGGAACAGCTGCATCAGAAAATCATTGCTCTACAGAATGGTAAGGAGGAGGTTCAGCCCTGAAACAGCATAAAAGGAAGCTCTAAATGAAAAAGGAAGAAAGAGAGAGGGGGGGGGAGAAAGAGAAAGGAAGAAAAGAAAGAAAGAAAGAAAAGAAAAGAAAAAGAAAAGAAGGAAGGAAGGAAAGAAAGAAAGAGAAAGAAAGAAAGAAAGAATGAAAGAAAATAAAAACAGAAAGGAGAAAGAGAGAAAAGAAAGAAAGAAAGAAAAGAAAAAGAGAAAAGAAGAAAGAGAAAGAAAGAAAGAGATAGAGAGAAAGAAAGGAAGAAAGAAAGATAAAGAAAGATAAAGAAAGAAAGAAAAGAAAGAGAAAGGAAGAAAGAAAGAAAGAAAGAAAGGAAAAAAGAAGAAAGAGAGAGAAAGAAAGAGGAAGGAAGGAAGGAAGAAAGAGAGAAAGAGAAAGAGAGAAAGAGAAAGAAAGAGAAAGAAAGGAAGAAAGAAAGAAAGAAAGAGAGAGAGAAAGAAAGAAAGGAAGAAAGGAAGAGAAAGAAAGTAAGTAAGAAAGATAAAGAAAGAGAGAAAGAAAGAAAAGAAAGAAAGAAAGGAAAAAAGAAAGAAAGAGAAAGAAAGAGGAAGGAAGGAAGAAAGAAAGAAAGAAAGAAAAGAAAGAAAAAGAAAGAAAGAGAAAGAAAGAAAGAGAGAGAAAGAAAGAGAGAGAAAGAAAGAAAGAAAAAGAAAGAAAGAGAGGATTGCTCCTGTCTAAGCTTACTTGAAAGTAAATCCTATTTAATGGAGGGTTTTAAACTTTTTTTTTCCCCCTTTCAACTCCATCTTGACTCTTGAGAAATGCCTGAACTAGATCTTGCAGAGGTTTTATTTGGGGGGGGGAGGCAGATTTTTCAGAAGTGGTTTGCCCTTGCCTTCTTCTTCCTGGGGTGGAGGGACTGCCCAAGGTCATCTAGTTGGCTTCATGCCAAAGGGAGGACTAGAACTCAGGGTCTCCCACTTTATAGTCCCGTGTCTTTAGTCCTCAACCTCAAAGTTTTTGCTCCAGTTAAATGAATTAAAAAACGGGAGCTTTGATGAGTTACCTGTTGGAATGCTGGTTGCCCCACAAGGACCTGTTTTCTCCCCTCACGGCTGAAAAGGTTGAATCAGAAGGTTTTGTTCTTTTCATATTTTTCTTTTTTAAGTAGAAAATGTGGAGATTTGATGAACCCAGCAGTCAAATTCTGCCTCGTTCAGGGTTGAAATGAGGAGATCCTTGGTGCTCTTTCAGCTTGGTGGTTTCCTGGCAGACGTTTCGTTACCCAACTAGGGAACATCATCAGTGCCAGAAGGGAGTGGGGTTTGCAGAGAGGAGGAGGAGGAGGAAGAGGAGGAGGAGGAGGAGGAAGAGGAGAGGAGGAGGAGGAGGTGGTGGTCCTTGGTGTTCTCTGAACTTGGTGGTTTTCTTGCAGATGTTTCATTATCCCTGATGATGCTAACTAGTTTGGGTAATGAAACATCTGCAAGAAAACCACCAAGCTCAGAGAACACCATGGACCACCTCCTCCTCCTCCTCCTCCTCCTCCTCCTCCTCCTCCTCCTTTGCACAAACCCCACTCTCTTCTAGCACTGATGATGTTCCCTAGTTGGGTCATGAAACGTCTGCAAGCTCAGAGAGCACCATGGACCCCTCTGCCTCATTCCTGGGCCACTGGCTCTGGACCCAGAGATACCACTGGTGATGTGAGTGTCTTCCTACCTGTTTGCCATCTTCTCGTGCTTCTTGCAGGAGACATATCCCTGAAGTCTCCTCCACACTCCGACCTGGATGCTTTCCATTCCGGATTCCAAACTTGCACCAAAGAAGTCTTGCACTACCTCTCCCGATCGGAAAGCTGGACCAGCCAGGAGCAACGTGGCGTCCAGCTGCTCGGTCACTTGCACTCAGTTTGCACTCGCTTCCTGCCCAGCTCTCCGCACTTGATCCCAAAGCTTTGCGGGACCAAAGGACGGTGGTCTCCCCAGGAGGAACAGCAGCAGCACCAGCAGAAGCGTCCTGGAGGGACCCCGAAGCAGGAGACCCAGCCCCACTGCGTGCCAGTCATCCAGAGGACTCAAAACTGGAGTAGGGGCGCTGCCACCCCCCACCTGCCCCCCAGCGGCAAGGAGCAGGCCGGGGAGCATGACACGGACACGGACAGTGGCTACGGCGGCGAGTACGAGGGGAAGACCACACGGGGTGGCTTCGTGGTCAAGCAGGAGCCCGCCGGCGACGTGGAAGAAGCTCCTGAGGGAGTCAAAAGACGCAGGCTAGAGAATGGCAGCCCTCCCACAGCGACGGTGCAGGGGGCTGGGGTTGGGGGGAGGGCAGACCCTGTGCTTCTCAACCCCCTGATGGCTTTGGGCATGGGAGCCAGTTGTGGACTAGGAGGGTCTCTTTTGGGCCAGGCCCCCACCGCTCCCTTCTGCTTGCCTTTCTACTTCCTTGCCCCGTCGGTGGCCGCGGCCTACATGCAGCCCTTCCTGGAGAAGATCAGCCTGGAGAAATCGCTCTACCCCACTGGGGGGGCTGCCGGCCCCTTCCCCTTCATTTATCCTGGGATTTCTGTTCAAGGAGCTGCTTCTGCTTTTCCTTCCCTTGCCGTGGCCGCGCCGGCAGCAACGTTGGCCCCCTCGGCCGAGAAAGGCAGCTCACTTTTGGGGACAGCCCCCTCCTTTCCCACAGGGGTAGCCCCTGATTCTCAGCCCCTGCCCCCCCTTTTCCCCTGCAAGCCGGCTGAGCTAAACACAGACCCGGATCTTTGCCCTTCCCCAAAGTCTGATCTTCAGCCCGGCCGGGACCGGCCCTTGCAAGCAAATGCTATGCTGTCCAGCATTTAATCCCCAGGAAAGTCTCCATGGGGGTTTTTTTGGGGGGGGATTCCCACTGTGGGAAGAGAAGTCTAGATTGACCATTGATTGTCTCTAGTTTTTTTTTTAAAAAAAAGAGAGAAAACAAACGGCTCCCATCTGTGTCTCCTGCTTTGCAGAGGTCGCTTGGGGGGGGGGCGGAAACAACCTTTGAACAGCTTTTCTTTTCCTTTCCCTATGCTGCTAGTCCTCGTTTAGTGACTGTTCAAAGTTCCAACGGCGTTGAAAAAAGCCACGGAGGACCGTTTCCCCCCTCTTACGACCGTTGCAGCCTCCCCGTGGTTACGTGATCAAAATCCAGACGCTTGGCAACTGACTCGTATTGACGACAGTTGCAGTGACCTGGTCTCACGTGATTTCCCCCCCCTTTTGCGACCTTCTGACAAGTCATGGGCAAGCCAGATTTACTTAACAACGGTGTGACTTAACTGCAGGGGTTCACTAAACCACTGTGTCAAGAGAGGGGACAAAATGGAGGCAACGCTCACCTAACAAGCAGACTCGCTTAACAGTCGTTAAGGGAGAAGTCTAAGCCAGGGCTTTTCAACCAGTGGTACGGGTACCACCTGTGGTACATTCGCACCTGGCAGGTGGTACGCGACCATCCTAGAAAAGTGGTAGCGGTGGAGGGGAATGAGCTGAACCGGTGGCAGCACCACAAAAGCCTGAGCGAGAGACGGCTGGAGCTGCAGGGCTGTCCGGGCTCAGTGGAAGCGCCAGGATCAGCGCCAGGCTCCAGCTGGAGCTCAGCGCTGATCCTGGCGCTTCTGCTAAGCCCAGAAGAAGCGCCAATCAGCTGGAATGTTGCAGCCTCTCCAGGGTCTTGTGATTTACATTCAGATGCTTGGCAACTGATTCTTATTTATGACGGTCACAGTGTCCCAGGGTCGTGTGAAGTGACCAAAACCTGCTACAACCACCCAGCAGATGGGGGGGGAGGAATAAAAACCAAACACCCACCCCCACCCCACCCCTGCTGCCAATCCTCAACAGAAATTCCTCACAACAATGGAAACCTCGGACAGGAGGAAGAGCGTGGCCGGGCGGGCAGGCAGGTGTCTCGCTTGGCTGTAACTTGGGGGGCATTTTTTTCAGTGCCATTATAACTTCGAACAGTCACTAAGTGAATTGTTGTAAGTCGAGGACTACCTGTACTTTTATCACTTTTTTCCTTTTTTGGGTCATCAAGTTTTTGATACCTTGCTAGGTGACTGGTGGTACGTGGGTGTTGCCATATCCTAAAAGTGGCACAATGGGTGAAAAGGTTGAAAAGGCCTGGTCTAAGCCTCATTCCGCTTAGCAAGAGAAATGTTGGGCCCAATCGTGGACATAAGTTGAGGACTGCCTGCATTTAGGAGAAGTCATTAATTTCAGTGGAACCGACTTCAGAGTAGGCCTGGTGAGAAAGAAAGCGTCTTCGTGGACTCTGATCTTTTGAGATTCGAGAAGCTGGCCTAGCTTCCTGGGAATTTGTGAAACCTTATTAGGAATGCTCTCGCTGTGTCTCATTCTCTTGTCCTGGATTCAGTGGTGTGTTTTGTTGGACCTGTTTGAAGAATGACAGACCTAGAATTAGGTGGATTAACTCTATACAGTACCTAGAGCAGGGGTAGACAACCTCGGCTCTTTTGTGACTCGTGGACTTCAACTCCCAGAATTCCTGAGCCAGCCACACTGAGGGGAAAGGGAGAGGTTTCCAAGCTGAGCCATGTTGGCTCAGGAATTCTGGGAGTTGAAGTCCACGAGTCATAAAGCGGCCTAGGCCTAGGCCAGGGGTAGGCAACCTTGGCTCTTTTATGACTCGTGGACTTCAACTCCCAGAATTCCCGAGCCAACCATTCTGAGGGGAAAGGGAGAGGTTTCCAAGCTGAGCCGTGCTGGCTCAGGAATTCTGGGAGTTGAAGTCCACGAGTCATAAAGCGGCCTCGGCCTAGGCCAGGGATAGGCAACCTTGGCTCTTTTATGACTCGTGGACTTCAACTCCCAGAATTCCTGAGCCAGCCACTCTGAGGGGAAAGGGAGAGGTTTCCAAGCTGAGCCATGCTGGCTCAGGAATTCTGGGAGTTGAAGTTCACCAGTCATAAAAGTGCCGAGGTTGCCTACCCCTGACCTACTGTAGATTGTTGAGTGCCAGCCCACCAAACCTAACCGCGTCTGAACGGCCCTGAAACCAGGGCAACTGTAATAGTATTTCCCAAATGTGTTTTGCTTCTTTTTCTCAAAAGGCAACTGGGCTTTGTTTTTCCTTGAAAGCGTTTCGCTTCTCATCCAAGAAGCTTCTTCAGTTCTGACTGAATGATGAAGGATTTACATTCTTTGCAGTCATCTGGTCATTAGTACTCTTTCTGAGAGGCGTTGAGGCCTCTTGGGGGTTTATCTGTGCCCTCAGGGTCACCTGAATAGCGCAAATGTGTGTGGAACTGCTGAAAGGACTATGTTGTAAACAGGAGATGAGAGAGGGCTGTTCATTCAAATGTAGTCTCTTTGATCCCTCTTTCAAACCGGAGGTCGTCTCTGTCCAAAATGTGGACTTTTCTGTCTTCGAAAGAGCAGCCTTTGCCTTTCAAATGCAAATGGGCCGCTGAACCTTGTCCTGATGGCTTTGTTCTCCTGTGTTGTGCCACGTGCCTGTGAAGTGGTTGTTTTGTTTCTCCAACGTACAGATCTGTACATATTTCATTCGGAAAGCGTACTAACAACCAGATGGCTGCATGGCATATCAATCCTTCCATTCTCCACCACTCAGTCAGAGCTGAAGAGGCTTCATGGATGAGAAGTGAAACATCCTGAAGGAAAAACAAAGTTAAGTTGCCTTTTGAGGAAAAAGAAGAAAGAAGGAAAGAAAGAAAGAAAGGAAGGAAGGAAGGAAGGAAGGAAGAAAAAGGAAGGAAGGAAAGAAGGAAGGAAGGAAGGAAGGAAGGAAGGAAGAAAAAGGAAGGAAGGAAAGAAGGAAGGAAGAAAAAGGAAGGAAGGAAAGAAGGAAGAAAAAGGAAGGAAGGAAAGAAGGAAGGAAGGAAGGAAGGAAGGAAGGAAGGAAGGAAGGAAGGAAGGAAGGAAGGAAGGAAGGAAGGAAGGAAGGAAGGAAGGAAGGAAGGACCTTTGGGACAGTCATGACCTGGATGACTGAGAATCTCCATGGACATGAAATGGGACATGTGAATGACCTTGGGATACGAAGCAAAGAGGGACTGATCCGATAAGAGACAACTGAGCCCACACTTATATAATAGTCAGGGAAAGAGAGTCAGCAAAGGAGCTTTTCTAGTTTCTTAGGCTGTAAAGGAGATTATGGAAGATTTGTGCTTTCAGACTTGCTGGATTGCTAGTTAGGGTAGCCTTACGATAAAGCAGAATTAGCTCACCCGGTTGCGTTTCCTGTTCGCTCCTCCTGGTAAGGCTGACAGGAACCAACGGTCGGTCGGTCCTGATGCAAATTGTTGACTTGAAGCTTCAGCATAATTTCTTACACAGGTGTCATGGTTACGAAAGAAGAAGGTCTTCAAAGAACTTTCAGGCTAGTAAGTGTGAGCAGATTTGCATGTTAGTAGAGAAGAGGAAGAGAGTGGAGGATCCAAGAAGGCGAAGCCATTAACTCGCACGCTAGCACTTTATTGAGGTGTAGGCCATACATTGTTCAAACTTGCTTTTGCTTGCCCTGGGTCTTCGGAGAAGGGCGGCATATAAATGTGAATATTAAATTAAATTAAATTATTAAATTAAATTTTGGCAGACCTAGAGTGTGAGGTCAAAAAAGTCAAAATGGCTCCTGTGACCATTGAAACCCTTCCACCCAGCCCGTTCCTGCTTTGTCATTATAGATTCAAGCCAGGTAAGAATTGTGTGTGTTGGTGTGTGAGGGCATGCATACACAGTAAAATAGTTGCTTTGATTCCCTTTCTGTCACTTAGGGACATTCTTGATTTCAAATTCCCTTGATTTATGAGACAGGATTATATGTTTAAAAAAAAACACCTCAGGCACCTCCCATTAAAAGTTCAATCTTGTGAATCTTTACTCAAAAATACATCTTAGCATCTTCAGTGAGACATTTTGCCTCCAGAGAAGCATGCTGATAATGGAGGCTGAATCTAACTTCCCATAAGGGTGCAAATAGTAGTGGTTTGCCAACTGTTCCCTGTCATTGATGAAGTTAGTTAGTTTGGTAATGAAACGTCTGCAAGAACACCACCAAGCTCAGAGACCTCACAGCTCAACTCTGAGTTATAAATATTCTCTTCCACTTGTTCCCTATCCTGTTTTGGGGTCTTCAGCAGAAATCTAGAGATGACCCAGAATAGAATAGAATAGAATAGAATAGAATAGAATAGAATAGAATAGAATAGAATAGAATAGAATAGAATAGAATAGAATAGAATAGAATGGAATGGAATGGAATGGAATGGAATGGAATGGAATAGAATAGAAGAATAAAATAGAATAATAAAATAGAATAATAGAATAGAATAGAATAGAATAGAATAGAATAGAATAGAATAGAATAGGAGATGGAAGGGACCTTGGGGTCTTCTAGTCCAGCCCCCTGCTCAAGCAGGAGAATCTATACCATCTCAGACAGTCTCTTCTTAAAAATCTCCAGTGATGGAGCGTCCACGATTTCTGAAGACAAGCTGTTCCATTGGTTAATTGTTCTCACTGTTAGGAATTTTCTCCTTAATTCCAGGTTGCTTCTCTCTTTGATCAGTTTCCAACCATTCCTTTGGTGCTTTGGAGAATAGTTTGACATCCTCTTCTTTGTGGCAGCCCCTCAAATAGTGGAATGCTGCTATCATGTTGCCCCTGTTTCTTCTTTTCTTTAGACTAGCCAAACCCAAGTCCCGTAGCCATTCTTCATATGTTTTGGTCTCCAGGCCTTGGATCACTTTAGTTGCTCTTCTCTGAACTTTTTCCAAGGTCTCTTAATAGACCCAAATGCCCTGGGACAAAGAAGTCCACCCAAACGTGACTGTGACTACTTCTGCCCAAGAGTGAAGGGTTGGTGATAACAGCCCAACAATTTAGCCATCTGGAATTCCTCCATATTGTTAGCAGGTGGTCATCTCCGCCAGCTTTGTAGGGTGGTTCTCCTCTGGTGGATAAGATCAAAAGCAAAACCAGTAGTTCCCAGTATGGAAAGGAGCATTTAGTCACCTAGGCCAGGGTTAGGCAACCTTGGCTCTTTTATGACTCTTGGACTTCAACTCCCAGAATTCCTGAGTCAGCATGGCTCAGGTTGGAAACCTCTCTCCCTTTCCCCTCAGCATGGCTGGCTCAGGAATTCTGGGAATTGAAGTCCACGAGTCATAAAAGAGCCAAAGTTGCCTATCCCTGACCTAGGCAGTGCCCCATCAGACCACAGTTCATGACACATGCACAAGACCAAAAGGGCAGAGAAGAAAAACAATTAAACACAGGTGTGCAAAAGGTGGTTCAAGGTTCCGCGGTGACGTCGTTTGGTCTCCAAACATTCCTTGTTCCCTTTTGGTTGAGAACCGTTGGCAGATACCCGATCATCACGCAACGAAAGCTTTCTTCATAAGGCTTAATCCAAAAATCTTGTCTAAATATTTTTAGGCTGTTGCCAAGGTAGCACGGGGAGAGAAATCTTGCTTGAATGTTATGTAAGAGGTGAGCCACAGCTGTTTTGAAGATGAGTGAGTAAACTTAGAGCAGCGGTTCTCAACCTGTGGGTCGCGACCCCATTTGGGGTCGAACGACTATTTCACGGGGGTCGCCAAACAATGCAGTCCGCCATTTTTCCCCCTTTTCCTTAGCTGTGCCACTCCCTCTTATTCTATTGGCTTTTGAAAGCCAATAGAATAGACTCTCTTGAATAGAGTCTAATTCTATTGGCTTTCAAAAGCCAATAGGAATTGTCCAGGCTGCCTCCGCCCTGCTGAGCCCGCCAAAAGTCCCAGTCTGCAAACGGTGCTGCAAGTTGTCTGCACGAAGGCGAGCTCTCCGGAAGTTTCCACCCCTCCCTGCTGAGCAACTACTAAAACTGTAAGTAAAAGAGGGCCAGGGGTGGGAGGTGGGAGGCCGGCGGGCGCAGGGAGGGTTTTTGGTGCGTGGGGCCCAGAGGGTATCTTACCTCCCTTGGGCTGGGCCAGCTGGTGGCCCAGCCCGTGGTTGTCCTGCGCCGTCGCCGCCGCGGCCGCCCAGGAGCACCTGGGCCTGCCTGCCGCCACCCTGAATGGGCGGTGGCCTACGCCTCAGCCGGCGCAGGGGGCAGCACCACGCATGCGTGGCGCAGGGGGTAGCACCACGCATGCGTGGCGCAGGAGGTAGCACCACGCATGCGCGGCGCAGGAGGTAGCACCACGCATGCGCGGCGCAGGGGGTAGCACCACGCATGCGCAGCGCTTGACAGGTCAGGGTCGCGGCCTGAAAAAGGTTGAGAACCGCTGACTTAGAGGATTTAGTCATTTGGGGAGTTTTTGCTGCTGCTGTTGTTCCGCCTCACACACTCTGTTAAGCCAAGATGTCTCCTTGTCTTTGACCGGCCTTAGTGTGTGGCTTAGTGTAAATAGTTCTTCAATACATCCGATTAATGATTTTCCCACATGCTATTTTTGTAGAAGATGCCTGTTAAATGATACTTTGAGTTAAAATATTTCCTTGGAAAAGGAATAGCAGAAGAAGAGAAGAGTTGCACTGCTTGATATAAGCTTATGCTGTTTTAAATTATTTTTTAAAAAAATGCTGCCTGCCAGAGGGGGAGTAAAAGCTGTCTAAAAATCAAAATGTGAGGGTAGGATATTAATCTTTATATTGAATACTTTCAGCTGTCCATGAATTCTGCTCTCCACATACTTCCTGAATATTTTGTGACTTAAAGAAAGAGATCATACTAAATAATAATAAAAGATCCTTTAATAAACAATGTGGCTTGTCCAATTATTAAAGTTTTTTTTATTAACTAACCATGGATTTGCTCTCCTTAAGTTATCACTGACTCGCCAGGAGGTCATCAAAGAAGCAGAAGATGTAAAAGGGAGGTCTTTGCACATTTTAGCATTTTTATATTGTTGAAGGAAAAGTCTTCATCATGATTCATCCAAGCCGGGGAAAAACAACATGGCAACTGCTTTAGAAAGAAGGTTGCAGTTTATTGAAGAGGAGAGCCAGACAGGAAGAAGGCTCTGGAAGAAAAAAGGTTAGCGCATGTAGGGAGTGGGTTTTTATACCCACTGGAGCCTTTTGTTTGGAGTAGTTTCCTGTTCCTGTTTCAGGCTTTGTATTTCCTGTGTCACATAGTCTGATCTGAGTCTGGGTGTACCTTTCTGGTATTCTGACGGTGGTGGGTTAATCCTATTATGTCCCAAGGGTCATATCCTGCTTCCCTGGGGCTGGGGCTGATGACTCTTAGATTTTTGGTATTGACTCTAGAGATTTTTCTTCCTAATCCCAGCTTCCTGACTCCAGTCTTTCTGACAAGATTATCTGCATTTCTGCAGACTTGGATTTTGCTTGGCACAGAGAGATTTGGGGGCAGGGTTGGTTTCTGCTTTTAAAATCCTTTAGGGAAATATATTCTGCCCTTTTAATATTTCCTTCTCTGGGGGGGGGCTGACTTCCCACAATATATATACAACCTAGCCTCAAAACATCTCACTGGGTGCATGGAGAACCTTTCAGATGCATGGAGAACCTTTCAGGAGCATGGAAGTGCTCAAAAACTTTCAGTGTACTACGAAGAAGTGTTTCATAGGAACAATGATGGAGAACATAATTCTGTAGTTATGTAGCCTATTCAGCTAAAAAAAAAAGATTGCTTTCAAGTGACACGTCGATAGAGATGCCTCTGTCTGATATTTGTTACTACAGAAGTATCCAACCTTGGCAACTATATGACTGGTGGACTTCAATTCCCACAATCCCTCAGCCAGCATGGCTGGCTAACAGGGGAATTCTGGGAGTTGAAGTCCACAGATCTTAAAGTTGCCAAGGTTGGACACCTCTGTGTTAGCATGAACCAGCCTTATGTGCCTTGTGGTATCGGGGTTTATTTTGTCCTCTCCAGATACGGTTTTTTTTTAAAAAAAAAGAATAATCTTGTTATATCATTGTCTTTAGAACAGCTTCACTCCTTTGAGCTAGAATGTTATCACATGAAACCCTGGATCCATATCTGAATTTGAAACTACCTTCTGAAACTGTATTTATAGATCTGCTTCCTGGAGAAATGTTAGATAAGGGATTTTTACCTGAGCAGGGGGTTGGACTAGATGACCTCCAAGGTCTCTTCCAACTTTATTATTATTATTATTATTATTATTATTATTATTATTATTATTATTATTATATCCATGGGTCTTATCTTTGGAATCAGCTCAACTGTACTCCAAGCATGTTTGCCCCCTACAGCAGCTGAGATGGGGCATAACCATCTCATCTCTGTCTCTTACATCAGACCAACAAGCAAGAAATAAATAATAACTGCCAAACTGTTGGAATTGATTGTTGGAATGTATTTTTGTGCAACAACTACAGCAGTAGTATTCAGCCAGTAGATGGCAGTGCTTACAAGTTTGGATCTATGGTATATACACCAATGATGGCGAACCTTTTAGAGACCTGAGTTCCCAAAAACTGCCTCCCCCCTGCCCTGCCCCCGCCTCTCCTGCCTGCAGGGCCACTCACCACCTCCACAGCCCGCCACAGCAGATCACCCAGACAGCCTAGCAGTGTCATGGTGGCCATGCCCTCTGTCCACGCCCCGCAACATCATCTGTACGCGATGGAGCACGAGGGTGGAGTCTTGTCCCCGCTGCCCAGTTGCCATGTCCTTGGTTGCGCTGCTCTGTGCATCCTGCACCCAGGGCGACTCTCCTCCGGGGGGCTGCTGGTGAGGAAGGGGCCATGGGGAAAGGTGGGGCTGGGACGACGATGTGCGTGCCCACAGAGAGGGCTCTGAGTGCCGCCTCTGGCCCCTGTGCCATAGGTTCGCCACCACTGGTATACACTCTCCTTCTTTGTTCTAAGTAGTTTCCTGTTTCCTGTTACAGTTTAAAGTAGGTAAGCAGTAAAGCACATGGTGACTGCACTCTTTGTTTGATCTGTGCTGCTATATATAAACAGAATTTCTAACAAGCAAATGGTAAACAGCCCAACCAAATAACCTCTAAGACCACTTCCACCAACACTGACAGGACAATCCCCTAGAAGATAAATTGAGAGCAAACACCACTCCTTATGGGCACTGATGATGTTACATAGTTAGGTAATGAAATAGCTGCAAAAGAAGCAAGCTCAGAGAGCGCCAAGGACTCCACAGTTCAACCCTCAGCTGCAAATATTCTCCTTGATTGAACTCATTCTATATTAGAAACCTGGAAAATCCCCGCCGTCTCTTACAAAGAGGCCCCCCAGACAATGCCTGATGTTTTGCTCCCTCTGCTGGTTTCTTGATTTATCTGTCTCCATTTCCTAACTGTACCGATAGGATTAAATGAAAATAACTACGATAAAAGCAGCAGAACTCAAATCATCAACATTTTGGAGAGGTCAAGCCCAGTGGCCAATATGATCTCAATAATATGTAATTCTAAAAATATGGAGCCACACGTGGTCCATGCAAGTTGTTGGTGTTGAAGGACTGCATCTTAATCAGAGGAATGACTTGCCTTCAGAAGTTATAGGTGCTCCAATGCTGGGGGTTTTGGACAGCCACTTGTCTGGAATGGTTGGGGGTGGGCAGGAAGTTGGACTAGATGATCTCCAAGGTCCCTTCCAACTCTTGTGATTCTGTTATCTGGGTTCTTGGCTACCAATGCATCAATGACTCACCCATGTGACACTCATATTGTGAAAAGCAGTGTCTTGCCTAGACACCAGCCCATTGATGAAGAGGATACAGGTAGTCCTCGACGTACGACCACAACTGAGCCCGACATTTCTGTTGCTAATTGAGACATTAGTTAAGTGAATTTTGCCCCATTTTATTCTTGCCACAGTGATTAAATGAATCGCTGCAGTTGTTAAATTAGTAAGCCGGTTGTTAAGTGAATCTGGCTTTCCCCATTGCTTTTGCTTGTCAGAAGGTCGCAAAAGGGGATCACGTGACCCCGGGACACTGCAACCGTCATAAAGATGAGTCAGTTGCCAAGCATCTGAATTTTGATCACGTGACCACTGGGATGCTGCAACAGTCGCCAATTTAATTTAATTTAATTTAATATTCGCACTTATATGCCGCCCCTCTCCGAAGACCCAGGGCGGCTCACAAGAAGAAATAAAATAACAGTATGAAAAACAGCCATATGTTACTTTTTTCAGTGTTGTCGTAACTTTAGTCACTAAACAATCTGTTGTTAAGTCGAGGACTACTTTTAAAGTGATAACGATCAGCTCAATAAAAATATTCTGACTTTAATCAATCAAAGATGATGGGAGCAAGTGGTCCAATCAAATACCTTTTAGGAAAGTTCCATTTCCAGCAGCTCATTAAAAGGAGTGAAGCAACTCTTTTAATTCTAAAGGGATGATATTCTAAAAAGAAAGGGCAACAGCTAAAAAGCAAGACTTCTAATCTTTCTTCTCCTTACTTCCCGGAAGTAGAGGATGATCAGAAATTCCAGGTAAGAACATACTAGATCAGGGGTAGGCAACCTTGGTTCTTTTATGACTCGTGGACTTCAACTCCCAGAATTCCTGAGCCAGCATGGCTCAGCTTGGAAACCTCTCCCTTTCCCCTCAACATGGGTGGCTCAGGAATTCTGGGAGTTGAAGTCCAAGAGTCATAAAAGAGCCAAGGTTGCCTTCCCCTGGCCTAGGCCTAGACCGCTTTATGACTCGTGGACTTCAACTCCCAGAATTCCTGAGCCAGTATGGCTCAGCTTGGAAACCTCTCCCTTTCCTCTTCAGCGTGGCTGGCTCAGGAATTCTGGGAGTTGAAGTCCACGAGTCATAAAAGAGCCAAGGTTGCCTACCCCTGCCCTAGTGTACGATAGTCCTTCTATCAACTGTCCAGCCAGCGAATCCAGAAAAAGGAAACTCCTGCGACATTGTTTTCTAAGAAGATAAAACTTTACTGAAGAAACCACATTGGCACAGAAACCATGAAACCAGCTCTGGGTTTCCCATGCAAAAGCCAGCGTAGTTAATCTGCCCCTTTTCCCTATGGCAGCGGTTCTCAACCTGTGGGTCGCGACCCCATTTGGGGTCGAACGACCATTTCACGGGGGTCGCCAAACACCGCAGTCCGCCATTTTTTTTGGGTCGGCCATTTTTTTGGGGGGGTGTCAGCCATTTTTTCCCCTTTGCGATGCGGGCTGTCGTGCCGTGCATGCGCGATGCGGGCCCATTTTTTTATTTTTTTGGGGGTCCGCCATTTTTTCCCCTTTGCGATGCGTCCGTCGCGCCGCACATGCGTGATGTGGGCCAGCGTCGAGCCCTGGAAAAGGTTGAGAACCGCTGCCCTACGGGCTACCCACAGTCCAAAACCTCCACTAATCACACCTGTTCATTTTGTTATGAGAAAGTCTGCCACGCTGTGGGACATGGCTGGCATCAGGGTGTCTGTCCTTGGGATGCCAGCCATGTCCCATGGAGCCAACAGCTGCTATGCTCCCTCCCCTGCGTTCCAACCAGACACCCCCTCACTATTGTCGAGCTGTGAGCAAAGAGATAGTGTACTTGACTTACAAGCTGATTGTTAAGTGAGTTACATCAAATTTGATCCTTTTTTTTTTTTGCTACGGTGATTAAATGGATCGTTGCAGTTGTTAAGCGGATCTCTTTTCCCTCACCGACTGTGCTTTTCAGAAGCTGACTGGGGTGCATGGTATTGAAAATATTAACTAAAACAAGTATGCTTGTTCCGTTGGCTCTTTTATTGGCAATGAAAATTTTATTCAAAAAAAATATATAGTAAAGCAGCAAAAAATACGGAGCGAATAAATAAATAAACAGAATTGTTTTGTCATCTCCATACAGCTGATGGCCTTCATCCAAAACATTAAAATACTGCAATAAACAGAATAAATGTGCATGAATTAATGCTTTTTTTTTTAAAAAAAAACCCAGCTGGAATACAAAAGTAATACTTTTGATATATATATATATATAGATATGTATATATATATTTAATAAAATACAGCACAGAGCTATTCGATAATGGAAAATAAATCAGAATACAGGTTTGTTATGTACAATAACAATTAAGGCCTAATTCACATTATATAAAGCACATTAGGAATTTGGTCGACTTGGAGAGTCTGCAAAAGGAATTAAGAGAGGGCAATTCTCTGGATGACTCCATCAAGGTATAACCTCTTGCCTGTGAATAAATCTAATCAATCTTCTCATATATATGGAAAAATATAAATATTGCTCAAAGACTAACTCATCTGACAGACATAATACTGAGGTCTATCAACCCACATGAATGTTTGCACTTATAGGCTGTATTTGAAGCCTTCTGCTGATCTCACAAGACATCTAGACCCACACGTATGTCACCATCACTTGAAGGCTAGGAAACATGGATTGAGACTTCAGATGGTCTTCTTATCTCCATCCCTTAAGGCAGCAGTGTTCAACCGTGTCAACTTATAAGGCTTGTGGACTTCAACTCCCAGAATTCTCCAGCCAGCATGGGAATGGCTGGGAAATTCTGAGTTGAAGTCCACAAGCCTTATAAGTTGACACGGTTGGACACCCCTGCCTTAGACTAATGAGAAACGGCCTCTACAAATATCATCCTAGACTTGTCAAAATTCTTCTCCTTAAAAAAAAAAAATAGAACGAAAGGTTTTCTTGGTATGTTTCCTTCAGTTCTATTCTCAGGAAAGATGACATGCACAACAGAGAAGCAATAGGAAATGTAAGGTCCTCTATTTCCCACTGGAGTCATCATACCTGCACAATTAATTTTGTTGCATATCTTTTGAAACGGAGAGCTTATCGGGCTGCAGACTTCATAATTATTTGAGTGGGAGGATTGGGGATTTGTAGAAAAATGATAAAGAGAGCAGGGAATGAGGTAGGATGATTTAGACTGTACCTAAGAATAAAGTTCCTGGCTCCAGAACACGACTTTCCATTACTGAAACCTCTTTTAATCACACCCCTTTGAGGACTTTTTAAATTTCCAAGGGCTAAAGAGGATTGTAAGCCATCCAATCTGTGCTGTTTAGAACTCCATATTGTAGTTTGGGACAATTCTGTTACCAGCTAAACTAAACTTACTCACTGAAGCTTTTGGAAAGAAATATTCAAATAGGGGCAGATGGCTTAATTCACAGCAAAGACAGGTCCTTATGGACTTGGTTTGGAGAAGCGTTGTAGGGGGCTAACTTAAAGTTTCAGTGGGACTCAACTTTTGTGATGAGTTCTTAGCTCAAGGTTTGTACTTTGCACTGGATGAAAAAACTAGTTGAATGAACGCGAAGTCGATAGCAGTGGCACTTCAAAATCCCTGCTTCAGAAGGAACACATATGATCATTCTTGTGTGAAGCAAATCTTGGCTGAAGGACCCATTCGCACTGTGGAACAGCTGTCTTCATCTTAGCACTTTCCAGAAACCTCGTGTTGTTATTCCGTGCCAGCCTGTGAGGTGGAGGAGGCCTTTGAAGGGCCATCAGGGGCAGAGGGAGGCTCGGATGAATTACAGGACTCACGGTTTGATGCAGAGCCTGGGCCCTCCAGTCGTGTTCCTGATGAAGCTCAGCTGTGTGAGGAGAATGAGTCAGACTCGGAGGACTCACACCTGATGGACTTGCTAATTGATGCTCGCACACGTCGTCAATTAGCGAGAGTAAATCAGCAGCAGTCAATACGGCAACTCCAGAGTAAAAGGAGAAGGCAATGAGAGGCAACGCCCTGGGACTGCTGAATAAAGGGAGGAGGTGTGGGCGGTGCTGGTTGCTGAAGGCAACCGTTTGCAAAGTGCTTCTTGGCATCCTGGTCTGTTCGTCTTGCTTGTGACTTCTCTTCTGTTTGCATCGTGTTTTCCTGTGGACTATTTTCTTCCGTTGGACTTGAGTTTTGCTGTTTGTGTTTTGGACTATTTGACAGGTTTGTCACCCATATTAAAAGGGGTTTGTTTTGTTTTAAAGTCTCCAGCCTATTGTATCAGCAGGGGTTTGGTCCTTGTGCCTTTAACAAGGACGGCAATAGGTTGGGATAGAACACGTGGACAGACGATAGGCTGACTGCTGAGTTCTAGAAACTGAAACTTACACATCTGGAGACTGTACACACTAAAGTCTGCACATGTGGAGGCAGCCGTATAGTGGTTCTTGGGCACATTGGGAGGATGTGCAGGCAATTATATACCACTCAGGCATTGCTTAAGTATGCCTTAGAGATTGTATGTTGCCCAAGAAAATTCATTTGACAAACCAATTGTCCTTTGAACATCAACCGATAACTTTTTTTCATGGTGTCAAATCCTGTTTTTGTTACAATTCTAGGCAAGGAGAGATTAGGTTTCTCTCATGGAATTAGCAAAATCCAGAATGCAGCATTTCCAGGAAAGGAAAGGGAAGTATTTATGAAGAGTTTTATTCTATTGGGGGATTGAACCTTCTCTTTTGTTAAAATGAAACTTTTGTTACTGGTTTCGGCTGGAGTTGGGCCCTGCACAAAATATGAGCGTGTATTTTTCATCCTTTGTCTGTTTTCTCTTTCTTGGGCAAATAGGGATTATCTTAAAATTGGAGTTGTTTTTTTTTTCAGGTGAAGGTGTTATCACTCCAAGAGCATTTTATCCATCTCCCTGCTCTCAAAAAAAGTGAGTACAATTCATAAGGCCTGAATTCTGATTTTATAGTGTATCGTAATGAACATAAAATTCCGAATAATTCTGAGACATTTTGATAATACTCAACAATGCAGAAACATCCGGAAATACTCCAAATATAGTCTTGTGTTCTGTTTGACATAATACTTAAAATGGTCAGAAATCTAATTGCTAAAACAACTTACCACGAACTGTGACTTATGTGCTTATTCCTATTTTTTTTCTGGGACATGCATTCTTCTTCTGTAAACCTATTTTATTATTTTGGGTAGTAACTGGGTGACAAGCTATGTTAGAAATAAATGTGCTTCTATTTAAATAAATGATCATTTCTTCAGAATCTTTTTGCATCATCACATTCTGGACTGAAATAACTTTGCAAACAGTTGATAGAAATATATACTGTATGCATGTATATTCATTCTATAGGCAAGGCATTAGGGTGGAGCTGTCCAACTATTTCATATCCTGTGGCCTGAGCATTTTTCATCAATTTTATGTACAGCCCAAACCAAGCTGGACTGATGGAGCTGGTTTTGCAAAAAATATGTTGTTAAGCAGCTGGCCAACTACCCCATAAATTGTAAGTGGCACAAATCCACATTATAATGGATGATTGTGCCTGTCCTGGCTATAATACAAGAACACTGTAGTGGTAAAAATAAAATAAAATAAACGGTGAAAAATTCCTTTGGCAAGACATTGGACAGGAGATATAGTATTTTGTTCTTTAATAGGCATATTCCTTATGGCAAAGTATTTTAAATATAAACTTCATTATCATAAAACACTATCTAGCTAAGAGGTCTTGAAATGCTAAATCTATCTTTACAATGTGAAAATTCAGGCCCGGGGATCTTTATAAGTGGGAAAAATCCATTGGCTACTAAAAAAAAGGGGGGGGGGGAAATCCCACAATGGCCGTAACACAAGAAAACCCACCACAAAACAAACTTCAAAACTCTTTTCTTTTAAGCTTCAACACGTTTGGACGTTGTGACTCTTTGTGGTGATGGAACACCACATTGTTTTGATCATCACACACATTCATTCATACCTGTGTGGACTCTTTCTCTCTCTTTCTTACGTACCTACACACGTACACAAATACAACTTTCATGCTGCAGGCATGGCATGATTATGGGCAAAACCCCCAAGTTATACCTGACCTAAAATGGAACTTTATCCAAGTTTTGTCCTTCCACTCTCTTTCAGCTACCTTGCAGGAGTGGACATTCCTAGCATGACCAATTATGAAACATAACTAAAGCTTGCAACCGTAGTAGTAACTGGGGAAAGCTATATGTTTGCCTTTTCTTTAATATTTAGGATCCCTCACCCTGAGCTGCAGCTTCATCACCACATCCCCAACTAGCAACAGGTTGGGGAAGGTCTACCAAGCTCTTATCAACACATAATGTAAAGCAGGGGTCTTCAAACTTGGCCCTTTTATGACTTGTGGACTTCAAGTCCCAGAATTCCTCAGCCAGCCTGCCTGGCTAAGGAATTCTGGGAGTGAAGTCCACAAGTCATAAAAGGGCCAGGTTTGAAGACCCCTGGTGTAAAGTGATGCTAAACAAGAGTAAAGAAGGACATAGGGAGAACTTCATTGAAAATTGCATCTTAGATAGCAACCACCATGGATGGGGGGGGGGTAATGCAGTCCTGCTCTAAAGCAAGACCTGCAACTAGAAACGATGTGCCCGCATTCACACATGTTCTTCAATTAAAATGGAATAAATTAATCCCTAATCCAACTGCATAGAGCAGAGGTAGGGAGCGATGGCCCCTTTATGACCTGTGGACTTCAACTCCCAGAATTCCTGAGACAGCTATGAGGGACCTCAACTCCCAGAATTCCTAAAACAGCCATGCTGGCTCAGGAATTCTGGGCGTTGAAGTCCACAAGTCATAAAAGGGCTATCGTTCCCCACTCCTGGCATAGAGAGTGAGCAATTTTTTTTGGGGGGGGGCAGGGGGGCTCTGATCAGCCATGGATGCCTGCCAAGAAATATTTATCCAAATGCTTCAGAAACAGCAGTAATAATATTTAAAACGAAACAAAACAAAGAAAGCTATTTTCACATGGCTATTCTGAAAGCAACAGCCTCCACCGTTCTGCTTCTTTTTCATCGTAATCGGCGCCCGGCGCGGGACTCCACGCTTGTTGCAAATCGGATTAAAAACCAGGCAATGAAATGCCCCTGTGTGGCAGTTTTAGAATGCCAGGGGGTTGTGTGGTCCTTGGTATCTCGAAACGTCCTCTCCAGAAGAACTTCAGGCTGTTATACGTAAATGCCCTCGGGGTTAAAACCGGAGGACAGCGGATTCTGCAAGATTCGGAGGTTGCTGGGAAGCTGCCTTGAGGAACTTGGGCGTTTGAGGGAGCTGGTCTGAAAGACGGGTTCTGTGGGAGAAGAACTAGGTTACTACGACGCCTTTGAACATGGTTATCTTAACAGGTTCCGCCTAAACGTGGATTGCCAATCCCTAAGGCTGGAAGAACCGATGGAGGAATGAGTGTCTCCGTCCATGTGGAGCTCCATCATTAATCTTATCCTCCACCTCTCAGTACAGGTGCTCCTCGACTTACAACAAGTTCATTTAGTGACCGAAGTTACTTACGACGGCACTGAAAAAAGCGACTTATGACCGCTTTTCACACTTACGTCTTGTTGCGGCCTCCCCACAGTCACGTGATCAAAATTCAGAGGCTCCACAATGGGTTTATATTTACGACAGTTGCAGCGTCCTGGGGTCACACGCTCACCTTTTGTAACCTTCGGACAAGCAGTCAATGGGAAATCTAGATTCACTTAACAACCGTGTTACTAACTTAACAACTGCGGAGAGTCACTTAACAACTGTGGCAAGAAAGGTCGTGAAATGGGACAGAACTCAAACTTAACAAATGTCTCGTTTAGCCACAGGTCGTAAGCTGAAGACTAGCTTGTGGTTATAAGTCAAGGACTACCTGTACCGTACCCTTATGAGATACTCAACAGAAGAAACAGTAATAGACTTATGTACCGCTTCACAGTACATGACAGCCCTGTCTAAGCGGTTTATAGAGTCAGCACATTGCCCCCAACAATCCGGGTCCTCATTTTATTGACCTCGGAAGGATGGAAGGCTAAGTCAATCTTGACCTGGTTAGGATCGAACTGCTGGCAGTGGGCAGAGTCAGCCAGCAATACTGCATTCTGACCCCTATGCCACAAGGAGAATAGAATAGAACAGCGGTTCTCAACCTTTTCCGGGGCTCGACCCCGGCCCACATCGCGCATGCGCGGTGGCCCGCATCGCAAAGGGGAAAAAAATGGCGGACCAAAAAAAAATGGCGGGCCTACATCGTGCATGCGCGGCATGATGGCCCGCATCGCAAAGTGGGAAAAAATATGGCGGACCCCAAAAAAAATATGGCCGACCCCCCCAAAAAAATGGCCGACCCCCCCCAAAATGGCGGGTCCGCATCGCGCATGCGCGGCGCGATGGCCCGCATCGCAAAGGGGAAAAAATGGTGGACCAAAAAAATGGCGGACCAAAAAAAATAAATAAAAAAAATGGCGGACTGCGGTGTTTGGCGACCCCCGTGAAATGGTCGTTCGACCCCAAATGGGGTCGCGACCCACAGGTTGAGAACCGCTGGAATAGAAATTGGAATGAATAGAATAGAAATAGAATTAGAATAGCACTTAGACTCATATACCGCTTCACAATGCTTTTACAACCCTCTCTAAGCAGTTTATAGAGTCAGCACGTTGCCCCCAACAATCTGGGTCCTCATTTTATCGACCTCAGAAGGATGGAAGGCTGAGTCAACCCTGACCCGGTTAGGATCGAACTGCTGGCAGTGGGCAGAGTCAGCCGGCAATGCTGCATTCTGACCCCTACGTCACCAGGAGAATAGAATAGAATAGAAATTGGAATGAACAGAATAGAAATAGAATAGCACTTAGACTTATATACAGCTTCACAATGCTTTTACAGCATTCTCTAAGCAGTTTACAGAGTCAGCATCTTGCCCCCCAACAATCAGGGTCCTCATTTTACCGACCTGGGAAGGATGGAAGACTTGAGTCAACCTTGTCTCGTCTCACCAGCTTGTCTCACTACTCCTAATGCAAGGGTCTCCAACCTTGGCAACTTTAAACCCTTGCTGGCTGGGGAACCCTGGGAGTTGAAGTCCATAGCTATTGAGGTTTCCAAGGTTGGATGCTCCTGACCTAATGTATCTATCTTCTCACTCTTCTTGCCTGGGTGCAAATCAGTTGAGCCTGCCCACATCTATCCAAGCTTTTTTTTTGCCCAACCCTCAAAAGACCAATGGTGAACTTTCAATGTATCCCCCTTAAGACCTGTCTTAGGAAGGGGGGGGGTCATCTAAAAAGTACCTTTTTCAAGCTCTGGGTGTGAAGCCTCCAATTCAATGGGTTCAGCCGGAAGGACTGTGACTTTTGTCCCTGTCTGTTGGATGAACTGTTGGAGGTTGACTTGACGCAGTTCTTTTGTCAGCTGTTCCAGTTCTTGTTCTCTTTCCTAAGGAGGAGAAGAAAGTAAGGCAGATTCAGTCACAGTGATGGAGTTGGAAGGGACCTTGGAGGTCATCTAGCCCAGCCCCCTTGCTCTGGCAGGAGACGATGGCTGCCCAGTCTTTTCTGAAAAGCCTCCAGTGATGGAGCACCCACAGCTTCTGGAGACAAGCTGTTGCCTTGATGGATTGCCCTCCCTTTGTTAGGAAATTCCTCCTTAGTTCTATGTTGCTTCTCTCCAAGTTGGTCACTTTCCAACCGTTGTTTCTTTCCTTGCCTTTTGGTGCTTTGGAAAATAGTTTTGACCCCCCCCCTTGTCTTTGTAGGAGCCCC
The DNA here is from genome assembly GCA_034064705.1 of Bothrops alternatus. Lineage (NCBI taxonomy): Eukaryota > Metazoa > Chordata > Lepidosauria > Squamata > Viperidae > Bothrops > Bothrops alternatus. The sequence continues at coordinate 30,208 of JARGCV010000316.1, forward strand.
TCCAATATCGGAAGACTGCTTTCATGCTTTCCCCCCTACCCCCAATTCTTCTTTTCGTTAGACTAGACTGGACATACCCAATTCCTGTAACCGTTCTTCACGCGTTTTATCCTCCAGCCCCCTAATCATTTTTGCTGCTCTTCAGCGGACACAAATCTGCTGAATGGGAGGTCATCTAGTCCAGCCCCTCGCTCTCTCAGGAGACCTATGTTATTTTGAATCGATGGCTATCCAGTCTTTCCTTAACAGCCTCTATTGTGGGGGCACCCACAATTTCTGAAGGCAATTTGTCCCACTGGTGAATTGTTCTCAATATTAGGGATGATTCAACCGGACAGTTCTGAACGATGTTGCTCCCACTTAAGAGAAATGAGAACGGCCGGTGTTCCAAGATAATGCAGGGCGAATTTTCAATCCTGACTCCACATGAACCATCAAAGGGAGTTATTCTGTCCCAATCTTTGGCAGATGAACAGTCTCTGTTGACCGGAAGCCTCCAGATAGAAACTCTTTCAAGGATTAAATTAAGCAGAAACAGTCCCTGTTCACACCGGCTGAGGGAAATTCACTACCTATTATTTCCCAGTAGGGAGACTCAGTTGACATCTCAAAGACAGAGCAAGGAGTCCTGACAAACCTGGTTCTGGTAAAGGAATCTGGCTTGATTGATGTTCCCTGGAAAGCCAACGTTGACTGCGACTACAGGCCACTCCCAAACCCCTACTATTTATTTCCCAGCCAGGGAGGGGTTGGCTAGCATCTAGGTCAGGGGTAGGCAACCTTGGCTCTTTTATGACTCGTGGACTTCAACTCCCAGAATTCCTGAGCCAGCATGGAGGAACTATGGCCCCCTTCATGACTCGTGGACTTCAACTCCCAGAATTCCTGAGCCAGCATGGGGGAACTATGGCCCCCTTCATGACTTGTGCACTTCAACTGGCTGGCTGGCTCAGGAATTCTGGGAGTTGAAGTCCATGAGTCATAAAAGAGCCAAGGTTGCCTACCCCTGATCTAGGTCTCCTTTTCCCTGAGACTCGGCTTATTGCCTTCTGTTGCTCTCCTCTCCTCTCCACGCATACACCCATCTGGGACGGGCCCCATCTGTTCCTCCCCCTCACTCAGATCAGGCCCCGAAGACAGCTGCCTCTCTGCCTGGGCACAGACAGACGGTCCTGGCTCTGCCTGCGATTGTGCTTCTTCATCAGAGCCTTCCAAAGGCTCTGAAATTGACCCAGTCTCCTCCTCCTCCTCCTCCTCCTCCTCCTCCTCCTCCTCCTCCTCCTCCTCTGACTGCTGGCAGCCGACGGACCACAACACGTGGAGCCTTAGCATGACTTTTCTATTACGAGACAAGGATTATTGACCCCAAACCGATCTTTTGGGGTTTTGTGGATTAGATAAGCTTGTTGTTATAGAAAACATTAAGTTATGTACAGTATTTTTTACTAGGTATACTATCAGGGAAATTCGATAAAGAAAGTGTGTATGTAATGTTAACACGTATTAACAGCAGCAAGAAATATATTTGCTCCGTATGGGAAAAATAAGGAAACGCCATCCGAAGAAGAAATAATTAAGAAAATATTGGACTTTGCAGAAATGGATAAGACTTACACTGAAGAGTAAAGAAAAGGAAGACACAGAATATTTCCACGCATGGGATGTCTTTTACCAATGGCTGGAAAAACGGGGTAGAGATGAGGGACTCAAGATGTAATTTTTAGTAAGACAAATGGACTCGACAACACGTTGTTTACTAAGCACTAAGTATGAATTGTAATCTTAGAAACTAATAACATGTTATAAAAAAAGCACGTACAGTATTATATAAAAGTAAAAAGTCGAGGTTTTATGTTGTTACCCTGCCGCGCCAAAAGGAGTTGGAGGCCAATGGCTCCAACTCCTGGATTCACGGCTGACTTTAGAGGACCATCTGATGGCCGTGGCCGGGAGGATGTTCTATCAGGTTCGCCTGGTGCGCCAGTTGCGTCCCTTCCTAGACCGGGACTCGCTATGCACAGTTACTCATGCCTTCGTCACTTCCAGGCTGGACTACTGTAATGCTCTCTACATGGGGCTCCCCTTGAGGTGCACCCAGAGGCTTCAGCTGGCCCAGAATGCGGCCGCGCGGGTAGTGCCCAGAGCGTCATGGCGCTCCCATGTAACATCGCTCCTGCGCGAGCTGCACTGGTTGCCGGTGGCCTTCCGGGTGCGTTTCAAGGTGTTAGTGACCATCTTTAAAACGCTCCATGGCATCGGACCTGGATATTTACAGGACCGCCTTCTGCCAGCAAATACCTCCCGCCATCCGGTACGCTCCCACAGAGTGGGTCTCCTCAGGGTGCCGTCGGCCAGACAATGTCGGCTGGCGACCCCCAGGGGGAGGGCCTTCTCTGTGGGAGCTCCAACGCTTTGGAATGAGCTCCCCCCCCGAACTCCGTACGATGACAGAATTGCGTTCCTTCCGTCGAGAATTAAAAACACATCTATTTCGACAAGCCGGCCTGGGATAGTAGCTCCGGTACCAACAAGGCCATAATTGTTTTTAGGGGATTGAGTTTTTAAGATTATGTATTGGGTTTTTAAATGATTGGGCCAAATTATTTAATCTATTTTTAATAATTTTACTTTTTGTATGTTGTTTTTAATTGGGCTGTACACCACCCCCAGTCCTTCGGGAGGGGGGCGGTATAAAAAAAAATCGTAAAAATAAATAAATAAACAAATGGCTGTCTTTTTCTTTTCCCCTTTATGCTTCCCTCCCCTCTTTTTCCCCTTTTCTCCCTTATTTTCCCCTCATCTTCATTTTTTTGTGTATTTCTGTATTTCGTATTTTGAGCGACTAATAAAATATCTGAAGACGGAGAAAATGGACCCCCCACCTGTAACCGCTTGGCCGCTTGTCCCAGAGACCTTTCCACCGCTTTGATGCCGTTTTCCAGGCGGAGACTTTGCTGGCCATGGAGGTCAAGCTCTCCTCTGACTTTGTCGATCTTCTCTCTGACTTCTTCTTCGTTGACTTTAGCCTCCTGGACTTCTCGTTGCAACTTTTCCGCTTCCCGGCCGCTTTCCATGTGGTGGATCTGGACCACGTAGTCCTTCAGCTTGCTTTCGCAGTCCAATATCCTCTGCCGGATCTCCTGCAGCTGCTCCTTCAGCTGCTTCTCGTTCTCCTGCTCAATCTGGAGCTCGTTCTCCCAAAATTCCTCCTCCTCGATCTCCACCTCGTTCCGCTTGATCTTCTGCTCCAGCTTGAGAATTTCGTCCTCCAGGCTGAAGCTGAACTTCTGCTCCCAGTATCTGATCTCGGCCTCGTTGGTGTCCAGCTGTTTCTCCACCGACTGCAACTTCTCCGTCTGGAGGTGCACCAGCTTTTTCAACTCATCCACCGTGGTCTTGCAGTGGAGGACCTTCTGCTTGAACTCGTGCTCTTTGCCCTTCCCAAAAATGTCCATTAATCCTTTGGCGCCACCAGTGAAAGTCAAGGACTTACGTTTGGGCTCTCTCCTTTTAATCGACTTGTCGTTCTGAGGCCGGAGCTTGGCCAAGGGAGGGAGGCTCTGCCGATACAAAGTCCTTTCCGGGATCCGAGCGACGCTGTCCGAAGTCGGCCGCTCGCTAAGCGACGGCCCGGTACGCCGCAAGACGAGTTGGACGTCGCTTGCGTACTGTCCCCATTTGTTCAAAGAAATGATAGGATTTTCGTGAGGCGCTAAATGTCTTTCTGTATCTCTCCATTTTTCTATCAAAGTATACCTTCCGGTACGACCTAAAATAAATAAACAAAACAAACAAACAAACAAATAAGAAAGAGCATGGACACACAGGTAGTCCTTGACTTATCACAGTTCATTTAGTGACCGTTTGAAGTTACAACGGTGCCCCAAAAAGTGCCTTATGACCGCTTTTCACACGTACGGCCGTTGCAGCATCCCCGTGGTCAGGTGATCAACATTCAGATGCTTGGTAACTGACTCACCTTTATGACCGTTGTTGCAGTGTCCCTGGGTCACGTGATCCCCTTTTGTGACCTTCTGACAAGCAAAGTCAACGGGGGAAGTCAGTTTCACTTAACAGCTATGGTGTTAACTTAACACTTAACAACCGTGGCAAGAAAGGTTGTAAAATGGGGCAAAATTCACTTAACAAATATCTCCCTTAGCAACGTAACTTTTGAGTTCAATTGTGATTGTAAGTCGAAGACTACCTGGTAATTGCAATGACAGCAATGAGCCAGCAGAGGGCAGGGGTGCACCACAAGAGCTCCAGACACACATTTAAAAAAGTTGTGAAGATAATCAAAACTTATTTACTGCACTGGTAAAGTAGTTTATGATAACTGAATGGAATCGACATTAGCCCCAGCACTTTGCAAACTAGCAAGCCACGTCGTCAAAAGTATTACGAAAAGCCATTTCATAATATTAACAAATTACTTAATGCACTGGGTAAAAGTAGCTTATGATCATTTAACCCACATTTACATGAGCACCACCACTTTGCAAATGAACAAGCGGCGTCTACAAAAGTTATCGAAGTGGCGTGTATAAAAGTCACTTCCTAACACGGAGAAACTACTGCATCGGTACAGTAGTTTTTTGATAATGAAACCACATCAAAAATGTTTTTTTTTTTAGTTTGAACCGAATTAAACATTGAATTCAAAAAACCCACACAAGAAGGGGAAGAAGTAAAGTAGAATCGGACCTGCAAGATTTTTTTTACTAGTCTATGTTAATAAAGGTAGATTTTAGTCTTTGTCGAGGTTTATTTCTTGAGCTGGATTGACCAAGTGTTAGCAGTTCTGAGCTGCCTTAAGGACAGAGGTCCCCAACCGTTTGGGCACCAGGGTCCGGTTCTGTGGAGAAAGGTTTTTCCACGGACTGGAGGGCGCGTGGTTTTGTGTGCTGCCCGCATCCCGCAGATGGGGCTTTGCTTGTTTGTGCGGCCAGGTTGCTGGCATGTCGTGGCCTGGTACCGGTCCATGGACCAGGGGTTGGGGAACCCTGGCCTAGAAGACTGGCAGCAGCATTAAAACCACCCAGGTGCTTACAAAGGGCATCTTCGCCTGGTGCACCAGCTGCGGCCCTATTTGGACCGGGAGTCTCTTCTCACAGTCACTCATGCCCTCATCACCTCGAGGCTCGACTACTGCAATGCTCTCTACATGGGGCTACCTTTGAAAAACGTTCGGAGACTTCAGGTAATGCAGAATGCAGCCGCGCGAGCAGTGTTGGGCCTACCCAGAAATGCCCACATTTCAACATCACTCCGCGAGCTGCATTGGCTGCCAATTGGTCTCCGAACGCAATTCAAAGTGTTGGTTATGACCCATAAAGCCCTACATGGCATCGGACCAGGTTACTTGCGGGACCGTCTGCTGCCCCATGAAACCCAGCGACCGGTTAGGGCCCACAGGGTCGGCCTTCTCCAGGTCCCGTCAGCCAGACAGTGTCGCCTGGCGGGGCCTAGGGGAAGAGCCTTCTCTGTTGCGGCCCCGGCCCTCTGGAATCAACTCTCCCTGGAGGTCCGTATTGCCCCCACCCTCTCCGCTTTTCGCAAGTTGTTGAAGACACATCTTTGCCGACAGGCCTGGGGCAGTTAACACCTGGCCCCAGCCAGTGTATGTTTGTTGTAAGTTTGTTTTCGGAGGATTGGTTTTTAATCTAGGGGTTTTATAAATGTATTTAATGTCAGATTTCTGTATGTTATTATCTATGTTGTAAGCCGCCCTGGGTTTTTGGAATAGGGCGGCATAGAAATCGAATTAAATAAATAAATAAATAAAACCACCCAGGTGCTTACAAAGGGCATCTTTACGGGTGCAGAGACTGGAAACTCAATACAAGCCAGTTGAGAGAGAGGCAATTATCAGTACTACTGCTTTGGAAACCCCAGAATGCAACTGTGTTCTGAAACAGCCAAGGTGAGACAACCTCAACGCTCCCTCTACTACAGGCATTCCTCGACCTACGACCACAACAGAGCCCCAAATGTATGTTGTTAAGTAAAAGTTCTGCCCCATTTCACGGCCTTTCTTGCCACACTTGTTAAGTGAATCCCCTTCTGGTTGTTAAATTCGTCACACCATTGTTAAGCGAATCTGGCCTTCCCCATGGACTTTGCTTCTCAGGAAGGTCACAAAACGGAATCATGTGACCCCTCCCCGGCCGTTGCAACCGTCGTAAATGAGTTGGTTGCCAAGCATCTGAATTTTGATCCCGTGACCACGGGGATTGCTGCAAGGGTCGTTAAGTGTGAAAAACGGTCCTAAGTCACCTTTTTCAGTGCTGTTGTAACTTCGCAGGTCACTAAACAAACTGTTGTAAGTCGAGGACTACTATATCTAGTTGTCAATGTTCCAGGCAAGAGCTCTCCTGGCTACTAAATCTTCCAAATAAGAGTTGAGAAACTTTAGATTTCTCTTAAAAATCTCCTGCAAGTAAGAAGAATTATCTCCCTTGTTGATCAGAACAGATTAGACTTGAGTTATGTCCAGGACACATGAAACCAAACCTTCAGATCTTCCAAGTCTTGCAAGTTCTAAAATGTTTATCATGAATATATGATAGGGGAAGAGCCTTCTCTGTTGCGGCCCCGGCCCTCTGGAACCAACTTCCCCCGGAGATCTGTGTCGCCCCCACCCTCTCCGCCTTTCGTAAATTACTTAAAACACACCTCTGCGGGGAGGCCTGGGGTAGCTAACATCTTGCCCCTAGCCAGTGTATGTCTGTGTGTATGTTGAATGATTGGTTTTTTCTTTTAAATTAGGGGTTTTATATATATGTATTTTTAATTGTTGATTTCTATTATGTTGTGAGCCGCCCTGAGTTCTCCGGAATAGGGCGGCATAGAAGTCAAATTAATAAATAAATAAAAATAAATAAATAAATGTTGGGAAGGCTGGACTTTAGCTCCAAGGATACTGAATAAACCATTTTGAATTCAGAACTTGATCAGCTCAAGAGTGACAGGGTTGAATCCAAAACAGCTGAGAGCTTTGATTCCATTCTGAGCTCAATGCCAATCTGTAGTGACTTAGAAGCAGGGCTTTTCAAGATCAAAACGGTTCAAATTCAAAATATTTTATATATCCCATTGAGCTCGGGGACTGATCTAAGAGCGGTTGTCCAATTCGAAAGGGAAATTGAACTGGAGGTGGGATAACATGTTCTATCTCTTGGGACATCTCCATAAGGGCTGGGAAGCATACAGTGATGTCCATCAACCACATCTGATCTATAACGGTTACTCTCCTCTGTGTAAACAATTATCCTTATTGTACTTGAGTCGTGATCTGAAACCTCGCTAACTTTAGAAGAGAATATTGGCAGCTCAGGGTTGAACTGTGGGGGTCCTTGGTGCTCTTTTAAGCTTGGTGGTCTTCTTACAGACGTTTCATGACCCAACTAGGGAACATCATCAGTGCTAGAAGGAAGAGGAGTTTGCATAGAGATTTGAACTGTGGGGTCCTTGAGGCTCTCTGAGCTTGATGGTTTTCTTGCAGATGTTTCATGACCCAACTAGGAAACATCATCAGTGCTAGAAGGGAGGGGGGTTAGCAGGGAAGAGGAGGAGGAAGAAGAAGAGGAGGAGGAGAAAAAAGAAGAGGAAGGGGGGAGGAGGAGGTGGTGGTTCTTGGTACTGAGGATGGTGGTTTTCTTGCAGACGTTTCATGACCCAACTAGGTAACTTCATCAGTTAGGACAGGGGTAGGCAACCTTGGCTCTTTTATGACTGGTGGACTTCAACTCCCAGAATTCCTGAGCCAGCCATGCTGAGGGGAAAGGGAGAGGTTTCCAAGCTGAGCCATGCTGGCTCAGGAATTCTGGGAGTTGAAGTCCACCAGTCATAAAGCGGTCTAGGCCTAGGCCAGGGGTAGGCAACCTTGGCTCTTTTATGACTCGTGGACTTCAACTCCCAGAATTCCTGAGCCAGCCATGCTGAGGGCAAAGGGAGAGGTTTCCAAGCTGAGCCATGCTGGCTCAGGAATTCTGGGAGTTGAAGTCCACGAGTCATTAAAGAGCCACGGTTGCCTACCCCTGAGTTAGGATGATGTAGAGTACAGTGTACACTGATCATGTTACCAGTTTGGTCAGGACAGATCCAATGATCCAACAGAATTAATGATAACCTCTTCCCACTCACCTCCTCCATAAATATCAGGACCACATACTCACCTATAGCCTGGGCAAGGGCTATAACCACTTCCTGACAAGTTGTAACTTCTGTGACTCCACAAACAATCCTTTGGACTCCGTCGACCCACACCTTCAGCTCCATGGTCTGCAGATCACTTGTTGGCCATGCATATAGTCCTCAAGGTATCAGGTCATGTTTACAGCTACGTCTGGTAGTGCCAACATGCTGGGCAATTATTATCTGGAAAAGATGGGGAGGGAGGGGGGGCTGTTAAAGGGCTATAATTTAAATTATGTCCAAGAAACTAATTGCAGGATTTTTAAGGCCCGAGGAGTTTTCTCCCACATACAATTTTGCGCTTTTAAAAATTGCGAGCCCAACATTTCAGTTGCTAAGTGAAACATTGGCTGGGTTTCGCCCCACTTTATGACCTTTCTCCTGACAGCTGTTAAGTGCATCGCTACAGATGTTAAGTTAGCAACACGGGTTGTTAAGTGAATCTGGCTTCCCCATTTGATTTTGCTTGCAGGAAAGTTGGAAAAAGGGCATCACGGTACCCTGAGAGACACGGTGACCGTCATAAATACGAATCAGTTGCCAAGCGTCTGAATTTTGATCACGTGACCACGGGGAGGCTGCAACGGTTGCAACTGTGAAAAAATGGTCATTTTTTTCAGTGCTGTTGTAACTTTGAACGGTTGCTAAATGGACTGTTGTAAGTTGAGGACTATCTGTATTTTAAAAGACCACACATTCCACCAGAGCACACTGGATCCATTACTAGTTTTTTTTTTTAAAGAAATGGGTTGAGATGACATTCCTCTTACTCAGATTCAAGAAACCAACATCGCTTTAAAATTAGGATATATGTTGCAACGTGTTCCTCATTAAAAGCAGCCCTTCCTGTAGCTTTAGATACTTTTTTTCCCCTATCTGAGTTCAGATTGTAGACAAAGATTGTTATTACAAAGAAAATTGCTAGAAATTAGCTCTCTTGGCATAGGATTTTATTATTGCGGTGGTGGTTATAAAAGAACCGTCATTAGCACTTGGATAAAGCTTTAACTATAGTGCAGATAAGTAAAAACAGCAACAGAGCTTTCTAGGTGTTGCAAGTCTTGATGTAACGTATTAGCAGTGTATTTAGAAAGGTGAAGTCTTGATGTAACATATTACTGTGTTTTCACGAAAATAAGACCAGGTCTAATATTAAATTTTTCGCTCCAAAAGACGCCTTAGGGCTTATTTTCCGGTTAGGGCTTATATTCAGGGAAATACAGTACTAAATGTGTTCCTCTCACTGACAATCTTAACTGGGGCTTATTTTGGGGGTAGGGCTTATATTATAAGCATCCTGAAAAATCACGCTAGGGCAGGGATAGGCAACCTTGGCTCTTTTATGACTCGTAGACTTCAACTCCCAGAATTCTTGAGCCAGCTGTGCTGAGGGGAAAGGGAGAGGTTTCCAAGCTGAGCCATGCTGGCTCAGGAATTCTGGGAGTTGAAGTCCACGAGTCATAAAGCGGCCTAGGCCTAGGCCAGAGGTAGGCAACCTTGGCTCTCTTATGACTCATGGACTTCAACTCCCAGAATTCCTGAGCCAGCCACGCTGAGGGGAAAGGGAGAGGTTTCCAAGCTGAGCCGTGCTGGCTCAGGAATCCTGGGAATTGAAGTTCATGAGTCAGAAAGCGGCCTAGGCCTAGGCCAGAGGTAGGCAACCCTGGTTCTTTTATGACTCGTGGACTTCAACTCCCAGAATTCCTGAGCCAGCCACGCTGAGGGGAAAGGGAGAGGTTTCCAAGCTGAGCCGTGCTGGCTCAGGAATCCTGGGAATTGAAGTTCATGAGTCAGAAAGCGGCCTAGGCCTAGGCCAGAGGTAGGCAACCTTGGCTCTTTTATGACTCGTGGACTTCAACGCCCAGAATTCCTGAGCCAGCCACGCTGAGGGGAAAGGGAGAGGTTTCCAAGCTGAGCCATGCTGGCTCAGGAATTCTGGGAGTTGAAGTCCACCAGTCATAAAAGAGCCAAGGTTGCCTACCCCTGGTCTAGGGCTTATTTTCCAGTTGGTTCTTATTTTCGGGGAAACACGGTAGCAACATAGAGGTAGTCCTCGACTTACGATCATCACAGAGCCCCATATTTCTGTTGCTAAGCAAGACAGTTTTAAATGAATTTTGCCCCATTTTATGACCTGAATTTTGCCCCATTTTATGACCTTTCTTGCGACGGTTGTTAAGTGAATCACTGCAGTTGTTAAGTTAGCAACACAGATGTTGAGTGAACCTGGCCTCCCCACTGACTTTGCTTGTCAGGTCGCAAAAGGGAATCATGTGACCCCGGGACTGTGCAACCATCATAAATAGGAGTCCGTTGCCAAGTGTCTGAATTTTGAACACGTGACTATGGGGATGCTGCCACGGGCGTTAAGTGTGAAAAACGGCCATAAATCACTTTTTTCAGTACCGCTGTTACTTCAGTCACTAAACCAACAATTGCCAAGTCAAGGACTGCCTATATTTAGAAAGGTGACAATTGTAATTTAATCCAGCTGACCTTACAAATACTAGGAGTAATTTCAATGATGTTAACAAGCATTCAAGGCAAAAGTCAGTGGAGAAGCAGAGCTGCCAGTGTCTCTTATGCCACTGTAAAACCCAGAGAGTGATAATGCAGAAAACTGATGGTGCCATTCGGTTATCACAAGCTCAAGAAAGCACCCTGCTTGTTGTAACAGATTTATATTTTTACTCTTTTTTCTTTCAAGTAGTGAGGACAGCAGCAACAGGAACACCAACCCAAGTCCTCAAGAGACTTTGATCAGCCAACAACACAGGGAAATGTCAAGAGTTTGGCACCTGAGGATTTTTATTCAAAGCTATTCCAGACTAGAAACATTCAAAATATGGGCCTTAAAATTTCAACTGCAGGGACTTAAGATTCAAAACAGGGTTTACAAGCAGTGACCATCAGCAGCAGTGGTGGTAGAAGACGTAAGTAAATAGCACTATCTCTCAGTCCCCAAGAATGACACACATAGTTACTTCTCATTCGTGTCTTTATTGTTGTTTACCTATAGACAGAATCTTGCCAGGCTAAAGCAATGATCTGCATTACTATAGATATAAGCGATGAACTGCTATGGAGGAGTCATCCTAACCCAGTGAACGCCAATCAACTCCAGTGCTTTATTTGCTTAAACAATAGACAGAGTCTTGCCAAATTAAAGCTATAACTTTGTAAGCTACTAAATAGATCAGCGGTTCTCAACCTTTTTCAGGCCGCGACCCCGACCTGCGCCGTGCATGCGCGCTGCGACCCTGACCTGCACCGCGCATACGTGGTGCGACGGCCCGCATCGCGCATGCGCAGTGCTACCCCGTGTATGCGCAGTGCTGCCCCCTGCGCCGGCCGAGGGGAAAAGGGAAAAAAATGGCGGACTGCGGTGTTTGGCGACCCCCGTGAAATGGTCGTTCGACCCCAAATGGGGTCGCGACCCACAGGTTGAGAACCGCTGAAATAGATCCAGAGATGTTCTAGGATGGTGGACCCCAACCTTTGGGCGCTAGGGACCAGTTCCGTGGAGAGAGGTTTGTCCGTGGATCAGAAAGGGTATAGTTTCGCTGCTGCCTTCATCTCTCAGTTTCTGGCACGCCGTGGACTGCTGCTGGTCCATGGTCTGGGGATTGGGGACCCCTGTTCTAGGGTATGACACTCTTCCTTCGTTTCTCCGTCCAGCTTGAGACTGCATAGATTCTTAATCCGGGTCTCTTTCTGGGAAAACATTGAGTTGGCAAAATCTTCCTCCTCTTTGCAGGTGCACAATCCATTACACTTAAGCCTGATTTAGAGTTTATTTTTATTTTATTTATTTATAATCAAATTTCTATACCGCCCCTCTCCCGAAGGACTCGGGGCGGTGTACAGCCTAAAATTTAAAAACATAGTTTAAAATAATTAAAAGTGAATTAAATAATTTGGCCGTAAAATCCCCATTTAAAACCCAGCACTTACAAATCTTAAAAATTTACTCAATCCCCCTAAAACATTCTAACCCTACTGGAACCGGAGCTTCTATGCTAGGCCGGCCTGTTGAAAAAGGAAAGTTTTCAGTTCCCGACGGAAGGTGTGTAAGTCCGTCATCGTACGGAGTTCGGGGGGGGGGAGCTCGTTCCATAGCGTGGGAGCTCCCACAGAGAAGGCTCTCCCCCTGGGGGCCGCCAGCCGACATTGTCTGGCCGACGGCTCCCTGAGGAGGCCCTCTCTGTGGGAGCATACCGGACGGTGGGAGGTATTTGCTGGCAGTAGGCGGTCCGCAACTGCCCATAGCACTGAAAAAAATTGACTTATGACCGTGTTTCACACCTACAACCCTTGCAGCAATCCCCACGGTCACCTGATCAAAATTCAGACACTTGGCAACTGTCTCCTATTTATGACGGCCGCAGTGTCCCGGGGTCACGTGATCCCCTTTTGCGACTTCCTGACATGCAAAAGTCAGTGGGGGAAGCCTGATTCACCTAACAACCATTGTTACTACACTAAGAATCGCAGTGATTCATTTAACAACGGCGGCAAAGAAGGTCATAAAACGAAGCAAAACTCAAACAATATTTCGCTTAGCCACAGAAATGTTGGGGTCAGTTGTGATCGTAAGTCGAGGAATAGCTGTATAGAGAGGTTGGTATCCTGGCCCAATCCAGCCCCACCCCCAAGACAGGGGTAGGCAACCTTGGCGCTTTTATAACTCGTGGACTTCAACTCCCAGAATTCCTGAGCAGCATGGGGGAACTATGGCCCCCTTCATGACTTATGCACTTCAACTGGCTGGCTGGTTCAGGAATTCTGGGAGTTGAAGTCCACGAGTCATAAAAGAGCCAAGGTTGCCGACCCCCGCCCCAAGATCTTTCAGTTAAATCTAAAATAGCTCTTTGGGTACCAGCCACAAACTACCTTTTTTAGAAATACATTTTAGCAACAGAAATTCAATTTCTGGATGGCAACGACTCATCCCCTAATAATTGTCTGTCTGCATATGTTATAGGATGGTGCCTGATAGAAAAGATAATAAAGTTTGACAATGGGGTGACTCATGTCAGATGTTTCTACTGGTGATGAAAATGGCAGCCTGCATTATTTTCTGGTAGTTTGAATACTCTTTATTCCTTTTGCAAAGGGCTCTTGGAAAGAGGACAAGCGAATCTATATTTATTCTTTTATTCAAATGATTGTGGGAACACATTTCTTAATCAAAAGGGAAAAAAACAGATCATAATCTATTAGGCAATTCATTTATTAATCCATATAGCGTATATGCCACTTACTATTCTAAATTTTAAAAAGGTTAAGTTCCAGCTTGCAAGCAATAAAACCGTAAGAATGCATCAAAACATCTACATATCCTCTCTAATCCTTGTTGCGTGCGCGCGCGCGCACACACACACACACACACGCACACAGACAAAACCGCAATGGCAAAGAAAATTGAAAGAACAAACAGGCATTGAAATTTCATCAAGGAAATTTGTGGCATACTCTTGTGGCATACATTGCTTTGCAATTTTGTCTACTGCAACCTAGTCCTGCACAAAAAAGCAGTTTTTATATGTGCTCCCTCTTGAAAAGTGGATTTCTCTTATTGCTGGAACTTAAGGTATGTCTAAGAGCTGGATAAACCCACCAGGATTTGGTCCTTCAAACACTGCCATTCAAACATTGCTCAGGGTTGAACTGTGGGGTCTTTGGTGCTCTCTGAGCTTGGCTGTTTTCCTGCAAATGTTTCATTAGCCAACTAGGGAATGTCATCAGTGCTACAAGGAAGTAGGGGTTGAGGAATGAAAGAGGAGAAAGAGAAGAAGGAAGAAGAAGAAAGAAAGAAAAGGAGAAGGAGAAGAACCATGGGGTCCTTAGTACTCTCTGAGGTTCTTGGTTTTCTTGCAGACATTTCATGACCCAACTAGGTCACATCATCAGTGATAGAAAGGAGGGGAATTGCTCTCTGCTTATATAATTCTACTTCATTCTAGCCCTGATGATATGACCTAGTTGGGTCATGACACGTCTGCAAGAAAACCACCAAGCTCAGAGCACCAAGGACCTCTCAGTCTTTTTCTTTCTTTCTTTCTTTCTTTCTTTTTCTCTTTCTTTCTTTCTCTTTTTCTTTCCTTTCTTTCTTTCTCTTTCTTTTTTCTTTCTTTCTCTCTCTCTCTTTCTCCTTCTCCTTTTCTCCTCCTCCTCCCTCCTAATCCCATTCCCTTCTAGCCCTGATGATATGACCTAGTTGGGTCATGAAACGTCTGCAAGAAAACCACCAAGCTCAGAGCACTAAGGACCTCTCAGTCTTTCTTTCTTTCTTTCTTTCTTTCTTTCTTTCTTTCTTTCTTTCTTTCTTTCTTTCTTTCTTTCTTTCTTTCTTTCTTTCTTTTTCTCTTTCTTTCTTTTTCTCTCTTTCTTTCTTTCTCTTTTTTTCCTTTCTTTCTTTCTCTTTCTTTTTTCTTTCTTTCTCTCTCTCTCTTTCTCCTTCTCTCCTCCTCCTCCCTCCTAATCCCATTCCCTTCTAGCCCTGATGACGTGACCTAGTTGGGTGATGAAACGTCTGCAAGAAAACCACCAAGCTCAAAGAGCACCAAGTTCCTCACCCTGAGGTAAAACACACAGAAAAGGGGCACTGTGTGGAAATAAAGACGTTCACACCACCATGAGCGCATCTTCAGAGCAGCTTTTTATTTCTGCGCCCTGTTGGATATTAAAGTTTTCACTCCATCTCTGGAGCAATGGCACCACCTTCGTTTACGCAATAATGGCATCCGGAGCTCTTAGGCCCTTGCTTGATTTCTTCCCCTTTCTGGAAGAGGTAGCAGGTGAATTTCTCGGACAGTTTTTCTCCTGAGTCAGAACCTCTCCAAACAGAAACTGGAGTTCAGAATCACCGCTGACCGCCTGTTGCAAATGGCCGGGAGCAATCCGACGCCGCTGGGCCCCTATCGCAATGTTTCCGGCAATGTCCACCAAATCGTACGTCAGGTACTGAAGCACCGCGGCCATGTAGACGGAGGATCCCGACCCTATGCGCTCGGCGTACTCTCCTTTCCGAAGGAATCGGTCAATCCGGCTGACTGGGAAGATCAACCCTGCCCGACAAGAACGGGAGGTTTTCGGCTTCCTCCGCCCTCTTCTACAGGATGCTTCTGGTTCGAGATCGTCAAAGCTCTCAGAATCACATTGATCGTCAGACATGTTCTACTCTTGCTTGGCACCCCACCCTGAAGTCTTCCCCCACTGCGTGGTTTGCGACGATTTTGTGCTTATCTTACTGCTCGGCGGTTCTTCTGCAGGTGGTCTTCCTTTGAGTTTGATTTTGCCCTTCTGCCCTCTTGTCTTCTTTTGATCTTCCCGCCTTTGAATTTTCCTGGCCTTCCAGGTTAAGCTATCATTTGGAGGTCTAGCAGGAGGAAAGAAAAATCCACGCATAATTTACCAGAGCCCTTTTATGACGTCATTAAGGACTAGCAACAAGGGTACTGATAGGTCAGAGCGCAGCAAATAGGATGGCCAGGGCATTGTTACCCAGGCTGAAGACAGACAGGCCCTTTGCCTCTCCAACCATTTCTGATTTTGGAGAGGTCATGATTGGCAACACCAGCAAGGTGCAAAAAAAGATTTGGGCAGTAAAACAAACCACCGTGAAGTGTCCACCATATCGCATTTGGAGTCTGGTGCTTTGACACTCAGCAGCCAAAAAAACCAAGGCAATCCTAGGTTGCATTAACAGAGGGATAGACTCAAGGTCATGGGACCACACCTGGAATACTGCCTCCAGTTTTGGTCACCTTATTACAAAAAGAGAAGTGGCGACTCTGGAAAGCATGCAGAAAAAAGCAACGAAGATGATCACGGGGCTGAAGGCTAAAACATTTGAAGAACGGTTGCAGGAATTGGGTAGTGAAAAGAAGGACTAGGAACAACATGATAGCAGTCTTCCAATATTTGAGGGGCCACCACAAAGAAGAGGGAGACAACATGTTCTCAAAAGCACCTGAAGGCAGGACAAGAAGCAACGGATGGAAACTAATCAAGCAGAGAAGCAACCTAGAGCTATGGAGAAATTTCTCAACAGTGAGAACAATTGACCAGTGGAATAGCTTTGCCTCCAGAAGTGGTGAATGCTCCAACACTGGAGGTTTTTAAGAAGAGACTGGACAGCCATTTGTCTGAAGTGGTATAGGGCAGGGGTGTCAAACTCAATTTCATTGACGGCCGCTTCAGCATTGCGGTTGCCCTCAGGGGGCCGGGTGGGTGCAGCCCACTGGGTGGGCGTGGAATGGGTGTGGCCTACTGGGTGGGCATGGCCAGCTCTACATCGTTCGTGTCAAGGGTGCCTGTGGGGGCCTGGGCAGGAGTGGGACAGATCTGAGGGTCTCTGGCAGAAGGGGGTGGGACCGGGGCAAGCGCCAAGGCCTGGTCCATTCCTTCATTCCTCACAAAGGGTGACACCTCCCCAGCATGCACGTCAGCGGGGCTGATGCGGCAGGGGCTGGTTCCTCGCTGATTCCAGACGGCCTTGTGGAGTTAAGACTGAATGCATTTCAGCATAGATGGCCACCACAAAATTATACATTGGCTTCCAGCCGGCCTGGGCCAGGGCCAAGGCAGCGGGGGCCGTTCCCTCACTGCTTCCAGGATGGTTTCGCGGGCCACATGAAACCACTTCGCGGGCTGCATCCGGTCCCTGGGCTCTTGTGTTTGACATGTCTGGTATAGGGTCTCCTGCTTGAGCAGGGGGTTGGACTAGAAGACCTCCAAAGTCCCTTCCAAATCTGTAATTCTGTAATACTCACCTACAAAGTGAGAGTCACAGCTCAGAAGTATTCTAGTCAAGCCCCTTGCCCAAGTCAGGATTCTTCAAACCACCTCAGCTGGTCTTTTTTTCTTATTAGACGTCTTTCACTATTGTTAGTATCTCCAGAAATGTAAACTGGCCAAGGAAATGGAAAACTACAAACAGAGCATTTTAGACATCCCGAAACATGTCAAGGTTTTTGTGGAAGAATGGAAGTTTCAAAAGCAAACGAAAACACTGCAATACAAACACTCCATCTGCATTAAAGGAAAAAAAAAACTTACATAGTTATATTTCGTGAGCCAGATTTACAAATGAGGGCGGATTGTTAAACAAGGTTATTTATCCACAGTGTGTCATAACTCTTATGTATACATATAAAATGCAAAAAAAAAAAGGTTTTAAGATTTTACGCAGGAACCTGATGGAAAACATTTGTTCTGCATTTGGGATGTTTCTGTTCCAAAAAACGCTAATGAAAGCATCTGCTTTCCTTCAAAAATGAAGTAATTTAACTCTTCTTTTGCTGAAGCCAAACATTTATCTGCATTGTCTGCCAAAGTTATCCAAATCCAAATGCCGAAATGGAAAGGTTAGTCTGAAAACGTGAAAGCAGGCTTCAACACATTGTCTTTCTTTATATAAAAACAGCTGGGTAATTATTGTTTAAATTTAGGTTTAATATAAATAGGGGCACTCTATAATCTTAACAGAATACAATAAGTAAACAAACACAGGTTTTGGAAGGGAAATGGAAGAAATAAGCAATTAATTATGGCCTCTCTTCCTTCTCTGACCTTTTTTCGCCAGTTGCAACAGCAACATTTTGTGTTTTACCATCTACTAAAGTTGCCTGCCTCACTTTCCCTTATGCCAGAAGAAGGCAAATGGGATTCCCCCAGATGTTTCTGGACTACACCTCTCGTTATCCCTAACCATAGATTATGGGAATTGTAGCTGAGGACCCCAGGAGGTCACATCTAATACTAATCTCCTAAATTAAAACAATGTATGGATTCAATAAAGGCTTGGTTGTTTTCTTGCAGACATTTCATTACCCAACTAGGTAACATCATCAGTGTTAGTAAGGAGTGGGGTTTGCTGTTTACATTCTAGTCATTACTAGAATTCCACTAGAACAGTGGTTCTCAACCTATGGGTCGCGACCCCATTTGGGGTCGAACGACCGTTTCGCGGGGGTCGCTGGACACCGCGGTCCGCCATTTTGTTTTTTTTATTTTTATTTTTTTTATTATTATTTTTTTTTTCGGCATGCGCGTGCCACGCATGCACGGATTGGCCCGTTGTGTGTGCGCCGCGCATGGGCGGATCCGCCCGTCGCGGTCCACCATTTTGGGTTTTTTTTAATTTTTTTAAATTTTTTTTAATTTTTTTTTGGCGCGTGCGTGCCGCGCATGCGCGGATCGGACCGTCACACGCGCGCCGCGCATGCGTGGATCCGCCCATCGCAGTCCGCCATTTTGTTTTTTTATTTTTTAAAAATTTTTTAACATTTTTTTAAAAATTTTTTTCGGCGTGCACGCGCCGCGCATACGCTGATCGGCCTGTCGCGTGCGCGCGCCGTGCATGTGCGGATCCACCCATCGCGGTCCGCCATTTTGGGGTTTTTTATTTTTTTTTTATTTTTCTTATTTTTTAAGAAATGGCTCAGCTTGGAAACCTCTCCCTTTCCCCTCAGCGTGGCTGGCTCAGGAATTCTGGGAGTTGAAGTCCACGAGTCATAAGAGAGCTAAGGTTGCCTACCCCTGCCCTAAATCATGGTAGGATTTGAACAATATCCTTAATCTCTACACACCGACACCGAACAGCAGAAGTTCGATTGGAGCAACACAAAAATCATCGGCCACGCTACCACCCGCCACACTTGTGAGTCCATTGAAGCTTGGCACTCCATAAACAATCCCATCCACAGACACGTCAACCTACAACCAGCCTACAAACACCTCAGAATCCAAATCAACCGCACAGCCGACCAGAGACAGCACTGACCCCTAACCAATCCACGCAATACCCCCCAACCAGCACTTCACCCCTCAATGAGCCTCACCTGACATGACCTCCCCATCACAAGACCCTCAACTATGTGACCCACACCTGACCCTTCACAAGACCCTCAACTGAGATGACCCACACCTGACCCATCACAAGACCCTCAACTAAGATGACCCTCACCTGACCCATCACAAGACTCTCACCTTATGTGACCCACACTTGACCCATCACAAGAGCCTCCACTGATGTGACCCATACTTGACCCATTACAAGACCCATCACAAGACCCTCACCCGATGTGACCCACACCTGACCCATCACAGGAGACCCATCACAAGACCCTCAACTGATGTGACCCACACTTGACCCATCACAAGAACCTCATTTGACACACCCATACCTGACCCATCACAAGACCTACTGACCCCACGAAGCCCTTATAAGCAGAAGAACAATGACACTGACATCTAAATTCTGAAGATGTTACCTAGCCTGGTAACGAAATGTTCAAAAACCAACCCAGAGATCAAACCTTCATCCTCATATGTTTGGCATGCAAGCGGGTCAGTAAATTATTCGATCTAGCTTGGATAGAAATATATATCACACAGAGTCTTCTTAACAAGATTTATGGAGCTGAGAGAGATACAGAGATATAAGGAGGTCAACAGCTAAGCTGTTTCCGCTACAGTGGATTTATTCTTCTCGGATGTTTAAAGAGCAGCTTTTTAAATAAGATTTTTTCCAGAAAGATTCAAAAAGTAGGTGTCTTTATGAATAATGGATGAGGCTATAAATATTTACATAAATATCTGCTGATGATTATTATTTTTTTAATCAGCCTGAGAGCCAATCCTGACATCAAGCATGCTCAGAGTAAAAGCAACTCCTGGTTTATACTTGGGGCATAAAGTTTGAGAAATCTTTATCCCTTTTGTTCTTGGTACAAAAAAGCCTTTCACAAAGCTACAGAATCAATAAGAAGTGCACGACAGGTTGTTCTCGACTTACAACAGTTCATTTAGTGACCGTCCAAAGTTACAACCTCACTGAAAAAGGGACTTGTGACCATTTTTCCACACTTACGACCGTGGCAGCAATACCCGCGGTCACGTGATCAAAATTCAAATGCTTAGCAACTGTTTCATATTTATGACGGTTGCAGGATCCTTTCTGCAACCTTCTGACAAGCAAAGTCAAAGGGGATTCACTTAACAACCATGTTACTGATTGCAATGACTCACTTAACAACTGTGGCAAGAAAGGTCGTAAAATGGGGCAAAACCCACTTAACAAATGTCTCACTTAGCAACAGAAATTTTGGGATCAACTGCGGCCGTAAAGTCAAGGACTACCTGTGTACTTTGTTTGTGCACCCAGCTTTTAAAAATCTAATCTTTTGTGATAGACGTTAAGGGACTCTAGAGTCTAAAGTCAGTTTTCTATTATGTACCGGGCTCATTTAGATCCTAATGGCTGTGAAAATAAAAACAAATACAATGAATATTTTCACTGTGATAAATATTTCGTTTTCTCCCTAAGGTCAAAAATATGCTCTTTCTTTACTGAACACATTAGGAAGCAGAATACAAACAACGTTTGTTGCAAAAGGTGAGACTAGGCACAAAATGCATGAGAAAATGAAATAGATTAACTCTGGGACAGCGTTTTGAAGTATGCATTAGTGAAGAAAAGATTCTGGCAACAGGAAGAATCGCAGTTATCACATCACCTTCATTCATGACTACAGTTCTGTTAAAATTAGAATAGTAAAAAAATACAATGGGAAGGGAGAGAGGGAGGAAGGGAGGGAGGAAAGACAAGCAGGGAGAGAGGGAGGAAAGAAGGGAGGAGGCAGAGGAAGGACAGAAGAAAGGGAGGGATGGTAAAGAGAAAGGGAAAAATGGAGGAAGAGAAAAGAAAGAGAAAGAAGGAGGGAAAAGAGGAAAAAGAGGGGGGAAAGGAGGGAGGATAAAGAAAAAAAGAGAAAAGGGAGGAAAGAAGAAAGTAAGGAAAGAAAGGAGGGAGGGAGGAAAGGATTTTACATGTTGTGCCAGAGGGAAAAGACGACTCTCATACGGTATGATCTAAAATCAATTAGTATAGAAACCAGAAAGAACCAAATCTATCTCTTTAAAAAAAACCCAAGCAGAATATAAGTATCATTAAGTTCTCCAGGGATCTCGCATTTCATTTGTTCGCATTATTGTGATCTTCAATAGAAAACAAACCAATTGGTCTTAGGAGATGCTGAATGAGGACCCTGGAAAACAGAATCTCGGAGACTGGGCTACAAAGTGGCCCCCTGTTGGGCAATGTTCTTTCAGAGGAAGAAAAGTCAACTGAAAACAAGTCATTCCTGATTATCTTTTACATTTTATTACAGAAAGAATGGCCTTCAGTGACAGAACGAAAAGCCCAAAATTAAAGGGAAAAAACAGACCGAAAACTCTTCCCCCAACATTTGAACTGCCAGGTTTGTTGTAAGAGCTCTTCCCTAAGGAATTACCTGCCCAAAAAAACTTTTGAAAGAAAAGGAGACGGGTTGATCGTAAAAAATTCTGGCAGAGGAAGAAGGCCCATGTGATGCAGCCTCAGGAGCGGAGGAAGCATAAAAGTCCTGTCCCCATTCGAAACTTCCAGAGACACCCAACTATCCTTACGCCAAAATAACAGTAAGAAGATCAGGTCTGATATCCTGTCATTGATGGTCAAGCCATAGAGCAGGGGTAGGCAACCTTGGCTGTTTTATGACTCGTGGACTTCAACTCCCAGAATTCCTGAGCCAGCCACGCTGAGGGGAAAGGGAGAGGTTTCCAAGTTGAGCCATGGTGGCTCAGGAATTCTGGGAGTTGAAGTCCACAAGTCATAAAGCGGCTTAGGCCTAGGCCAGAGGTAGGCAACCTTGGCTCTTTTATGACTCGTGGACTTCAACTCCCAGATTTCCTGAGCCAGCCATGAGTTGAAGTCCACGAGTCATAAAAGAGCCAAGGTTGCCTACCCTTGCCATAGAGTGAGGTGTTTTTCAATCCCTTGAAGTATCACCAGTTTTGGAAGATGTCCATCTTCCAAAACTTCCATTTTTTATTTTTTGGTTTTGGAAGGTGGGGGAGACCTGGTAGCAATCAAGAGACAGATTGCTTTATTGAATAAGTATTTTTTTTCCAAAGCAAATAATAATAATAATTTGCAACTCTGAACCAGTTCTGACTGTGAACCTCTGAGGTTTGACAAGGATAATCTATTCCAGACATTTCATTCACTATTCACTAATCTACAGGAAATAATGATAAACACTTTAAAAAAAATCCATTTCTTTGTATACAAAGTTGGTTTTGAATCAGGTCTATCTTTCCAAACGTATGCCATGAAAATTTGTCATGTAGCTGGCCCAAAGAACTCCCACGTGAGAGTTCAGTGGAAAATAAAAATTTATTGAGATTAAAAACATGGGTCCATGTTTCTTTTCCAACGTTAATCTTAAGTATGTTGTCAGAGAAAACTGCTGTTACTGCCTGGTTGACAATAAATTGAAATACTGTTTGTTTAGGACACAGTCTGAGTATAAGATTGCTAGATGTTGGTAAGACCAGGATTTACTACATACATCGTGTTTTGCTCATGAAAAAATACAACTGTTTGAGTCTTTAAAAAAAGATGCAAACTCTTCTTTAGACTTTTGTACACTTCTGATATCAAAATAAACATCAGGCCATTTTATATTGAAGAGCAGGGCAATTCTTGTTAAGATCCCTCACTAATTTTGCCCCTGTTTTCTTAAGATGTGACAGACAAGTTTAGTATTTTATTGGTTGTTTTTCAGTAATAATTCTTTGGGCTCTGTTTGCAAAATATCCAAGCTCTTTGTGTTCCCAGATTTCATTGCGTTTCCTCATTGAATTCATGCTCAAACTAGCCAGATATTAACTGTTTTTCTTATTGTTGTATCACTAAAATGGGCAGTTTTAAAGTTTAAAACTGATAAAAATGGTTTTTAAAAGCAGCTTACTTTGTTTTAAATTAAAATTTGACATGTTCAAAGGAATAATGGGCAACTAAAGGAATAGAAAACTTTAGCTCTCAAACTAGGGACAATGTTAAAGCAAACTCAGTTCTTACATGCATGTTTAAATTTGTTACTTGTGCTTTTGTACACAGTGTAAGTCTTTTGTGGGGCAATTAAACAAATCTGCATTTCTGCTCACCTTCCAGATTAATAACAGCATTTCTCTATTATTATGTTTTTCCAGCCCTGATCTTTTTCTGCATTTCCGACCTGCAGGACTGATTCAAGGATGGCAGACCAGCAATTACAGGCAGATTTTATCACTCAAGGTTGCATTTTTTTTGGTTACAGGTTCTGCTGCTAATCTAGGAGAGAATTCTTTCAGTGTTCCACATACCATTTGTATCCAAGGGATGGGAGCAATTATTTAATCAACTGTTGAAAGAAAAATCTTCTTCAGGGTCCAGTCCAAGCCGGGAATAAACACAATGGAGATTATTGTTGGAGGTCAGCACCCACCCACCCTCCTAGAGAAGGAAATATTTTGGGAGGATATTAAAAAGGACAGAATATTAGATTTCCCCCAAGGAAATCAAGCCCAGGTCTGTAGAAATGCAGATTTGATAATCCTATTCAGAAGGTTGGGGGCAGGAAGGCTGGAGCTGATGGGATTAGAAAGACAAAGATCCCTAGAACCAACAACCCCTCACCCCCAAATCCAACAAAGGACACAGTCCTCAGCCACAGCCCCAGGGAAGCAGGATATGACCTTTAGGACATAATAGGATTAACTCACCACCATCAGAATACTAAAAGGGCACACTGAACCTCAGGTCAAAGTTCATGCCTTAGGAGCAGGAAACAACTCCAAACACAAAAGCCCAAGAAGGTATAAAAATCCACCACTCCCAGCTACATGTGATCAGCTTTCCCAGAGCCACATTTCTGTCTGGCTCTGCTCTTCAATAAACTACAGTCTCCATTTTGTTTATTCCCGGCTTGGATTGGACCCTGATGAAGACTTTTCTTTCTACACAACACTGCAGCAATTCCAATCTGCAAAAAAATTTAAAAGAATTATGGGATAGACCAGCCTTGCTTTCCAGTTCCTTCTTTTTCCAATTCATAGGAGTTAGTTTCTATTTCCTGATTATCATTTCTAGCCTCTTCTGAGCCTGCCTGAATATCTCTAAACCAGTGTTTCTCAACCTTGTCAACTTTAAGACGTGTGGACTTCAACTCCCAGAAAGCATGCTGGCTGGGGAATTCTGGGAGTTGAAGTCCATATATCTTAAAATTGCCAAAGTTGACAAACCCGGCTCTAAACTCTTCTTAAAGTATGGACACAATACTGAAAGTAGCAACTCAGCAAAGCAGTTGATGCTGGAGATTAGGGAGGTCCTATGTATTACAACAGTTTATTTTATTTATTATCAAATTTATTGGCTGCCCATCGTACAACTATGGGCAGTTACCCTTTCCCCCTTAAGCAGTTGCCCTTCAAGAAATATTAGATATCAGTTCCCCTAATTCCACATAACTTTTTTCCTGGAGTTAATTTGCAGCTCACCGAGAGCTATTTTTGCTCAGAGATTGATCAGATCAATAGATACAGAAATGTGAAGAACACATAGCTTGCTCTTTTTAAAGAGAAACTGTCTGTGATCAATAAACCACCTCTATACCAGATGTTTGAGTGCAAACATGCTTTTCTCATAAGGATCTTAACACACACACACACATAGAGAAGGGGAGAGAGAAGGGAGAGGGGGAGAGAGAGACAGAGAGAGGGGGAGAGAGGGAGACAGAAAGAGAGATGAAGAGGGAGAGCAGGAAAGACAGAGAGAGAGAGGAAGAGGGGGAGAGAGAAAAGAGGGAGAGAGAGAGAAAGAGAGGGGGAGAGACAAAGGGAGAGAGACAGGAAGAGGGAGAGCGGGAGAGGCAGAGAGGGGGAGAGAGAGACAGAAAGAGAGATGAAGAGGGAGAGCAGGAGAGACAGAGAGAGGAAGAGAGGGATAGAGAAAAGACGGGGGGAGGGGAGAGACAGAGGGAGAGAGAAAGGAAGAGGGAGAGCAGGAGAGAGAGACAAACACAGAGAGAGGGAGAGACAGAGGAAGAGGGAGAGAGAGGAACACTTATATCACAATAATTATCAAACAGATAAATGAAAACACATTTCTATCTTTATTGGAACTGTTACATTGATTTCCTGGCCTGCTTTTTAAATTTTCTTTCTTTAAAAAAAAACTATTTGCACACTTACAGTATCCAAAGAAAGAAAACGACTAAAACAAGCCATTTCCAGCTGCTCTGTGTGATTTCCATCACGGAGAAGAGAGTTTTAATCGATAGTTGTTGTCTAAGGAAAGGATCAATTTTAGAAAACAGATTCACGGGCAACTTTATTCATCTGTTTGGCTCGGTGTGCCATTCCCATTATTCTTTGCCCAGCAAAATTACTTCTCTAAAAAGCAGAGCATGCTCATTTGGCTATTGGCTTTCTGCTCAGTAAATCTTCCCTCCCTGCCAACAGTCGTTCTGACAGAAACACCAGGGTGATCATTTGTTCTACAGAGATGTGCCAACTTTAGCAGACAGAGTGAAAAGCTATTTTTAAATAAAATTTCTGACGGTTCTAGTTGCACTTTGGAAATATTTGTAAAGAAATCTATTCTTTTTTTTTTTTATCAACGTGATTCTTCTAACTGGTATGAAAACCCCACGAAAAGTGATTTAGAACAGGAGTCTTCAAACTTGGCCCTTTTATGACTTGTGGACTTCAACTCCCAGAATTCCTCAGCCCGGCACGGATTTGGTGATTTTCTCTGTTAAGATGCCACTGAAAAGAATTAAATTAGTAGAGAATATTTGAAGTTCGTGGTTAAATCCATCAGTTTTTTCAGCCAGTCATCCTTTGTGAGAATTAAAGTTATCTTTCCGATTTTTATAAAATGTGCTGTTGGCATTTCATACTGGAAAAATTGTCACGAATGTATAAAGGGTGCTTCAAATAAGTGCTGGAAATGTAAATGTAAAGGATGGTGGACGTACAATAAAGCAGAGAAATATTGGAAAAAGATTCACATCTTAGTACGGAAGATTCTTGAAGTGTATTTAAAGATAAAACCAGAGACTTTTTCTTTTAGGCTTAATGGACAAAGATCTTCGGGGGGGGGGGGAATTGGAACTTTTTTGTTACTATATGCTGACAGCAGCAAGAATACTGTAATCACACACACACAAAAATCGAACTCAGAAAGAAGGGAAGCACTCAAACCAGCTCTCAACGCGAATGCTTTATCCCTTGATACTCTCAAGATTTAGCTGCCATTTCACTGGCACAATTTGGACTAACAGGAAAAAAAAAACATTTTTGGGGATTGAGGTGGTGCAATAGCTTCAGATAACACTGCACGGTTATAGGTTAAGCCAGGGTAGGCAACCTTGGTTCTTTTATGACTCGTGGACTTCAACTCCCAGAATTCCTGAGCTGGCAAGGCTCAGCTTGGAAACCTCTCCCTTTCCCCTCAGCGTGGCTGGCTCAGGAATTCTGGGAGTTGAAGTCCACGAGTCATAAAAGAGCCAGGGTTTTGCCTACCTCTGGCCTAGGCTGCTTTGTGACTCGTGGACTTCAACTCCCAGAATTCCTGAGCCAGCATGGCTCAGCTTGGCAACCTCTCCCTTTGCCCTCAGCGTGGCTGGCTCAGGAATTCTGGGTGTTGAAGTCCACAAGTCCTAAAAGAGCCAAGGTTTTGCCTATCTCTGGCCTAGGCCTAGGCTGCTTTCTGACTCATGGACTTCAACTCCCAGAATTCCTGAGCCAGCATGGCTCAGATTGGAAACCTCTCCCTTTCCCCTCAGCGTGGCTGGCTCAGGAATTCTGGGAGTTGAAGTCCATGAAGTCGTAAAAGAGCCAAGGTTTTGCCTACCCCTGGGTTAGTGCATATGACATAACACTTATATTTTGCACAGAAAGACGCAGTGTGTGTGAATCAGTACTGTGGATAATGGTTTTCAATCATGGGGTAAGTCTCCTACAGGAGTCTAGTGCTGAATCTGCTTTATGTCGCCAACATTCTAGTTTTCCTATAGTTTAAAATAATATATATTTAATAGAGCTAGTCCTTGACATACAACAGTGGTTTAGTGACCGTTCAAAGTTACAATGGCACTGAAAAAAGTGACTTATGACCGTTTTTCATACTTATGACCCCTGCAGCATCCCCGCAGTCACGTGATTTACATTCAGATGCTTGGCAACTGACCCATATTTATGACGGTTGCAAGGTCCCGGGATCACATTATCCCCTTTAGCGACCTTTTGATATTCTCTCTCTCCCTTTCTCTTTGTCTCTGTCTGTCTCTCTTTATCTGTCTCTATATTTCTTTCTCCCTTCCTCTTTCTTTCTTCCTCTCTTTCTTTCTCTCTCCCTTTCTCTTTGTGACTTTCTGTCTCTATTTCTATTTCTGTCTCTATTTCTCTTTTTCCCTCCCTCTCCCTCTTTTTTCCCCTCTTTCTTTTTCTCCCCCTTTCTCTCTGTCTGTCTGTCTGTCTGTCTGTCTGTCTGTCTGTCTGTCTGTCTGTCTGTCTGTCTGTCTCTGTGTGTGTTAAGACCCTTATGAACAAAATCAATGGGGAAGCCAGATTCACTTAACAACCGTGTGACTAATTTAATGACAGCACTGATTCACTTAACAAATGTGGCAAGGAAAGTAGTAAAATGGGGCAAAAAAAATCACTTAACAAATTTTTCACTTAGCAACATTAATTTGAGGCTCAGTTACTGTTGTGGGTGTCTCTAGACTAGCTTGGGAAATGTCAGAGGATGAGGAGGAGCAACCAGGCCCCTCTGGGTGCTTTCCTCTCCCGGCAGCAGAGACAGACAGGGAGGAGATTTGCATGCAGTCTGGGTCAGACTCTCAAAGCGGAGAGTCAGACTTGGAACAGGAAAATATATGGCTTGATCCGAGATTCCGAAGGGTTGATAGGCGGAGGTTTCAGTTACGTGGAAAAAGGAAGCCATGGGGGAAGTGACGTATCGGAAACTATATTAGAAGGTGAAGGAGGGACTAATTCTTTGTCACGAGCAACGTTACTATCAAGGAGTAGCCTGATACCTTGAGGAGTTCGTTTGAACTCAGTTTTCTGGTGTTTTTGGAATGTACGGAAGATTAATGAGGTCTTGAACAACCTGAGAGATAAAGAGTGAGTTATTGGAAGGGGGGAGAGCATGTTTAAGCTGAATGTAAATAAATCAGATTTGGCCGTTCCGCAAACAAAATGCCAGCAGCTTGCTTTGAAGTGAATCTCTTGAAATGTGTT
Source organism: Bothrops alternatus (assembly GCA_034064705.1). NCBI lineage: Eukaryota > Metazoa > Chordata > Lepidosauria > Squamata > Viperidae > Bothrops > Bothrops alternatus. The sequence continues at coordinate 58,528 of JARGCV010000316.1, forward strand.
AAATAAAACTCTTAAAGCAATATTCCTGTGGACTTTACTAAGCTGAGAAGGGCCAGATACAACAGTTACGGTCCGTAAGTTGAGGACCACCTGTATCCGTGGCATACCTTCTTCCTTTAAAAACTCCAAGCCGTTGACTCAAGTTAAAAATCCAGTCCTCAAGCCAGCCTGTATAGGTTCTTGCTCAGGCTCATAATCAGGGAATTTTTAAAGACAAAACAAGAAACCAGAAAACCTGGCATTTCTACATCTTCACCCTGCTGCGATCGAATTCAACAGGGCACCGTGTTTACCAGACAAACCAACATCAGAAATTCTGGGCAATCTCGGAGCAGGGTGTCTGAGGCCATGTTTTGAAACAGCAGTCGTGCAAACTACCAAATTAAAAAGGCCCGATAATGAAATAATGATGTGGAAAACAAAACAAGGCCTGTCAGTTTTGAATAATGCGCTGCCAGCTTGTTATTTTTCCAGGCTGTGAAAGCTGTCAAGCAAGCATAACCTTTTCTTTGCTTAATGAAAGAAAATTAATCAATCGAAGCAAAATGGCGTAAGCCGTGGGGAAGGGGAAGTTCCCCCCCCCACACACACCCGTTCCCCTGCTTTACAAATCCTTTAATGGAAGAGAGAGTGAAACAGAATGAAAACTAAACAGAGGGAAGGAAAATGCAGAATAACAGATCAACAAGAGTTGGAAGGGACCTTGGAGGTCTTCTAGTCCAACCCCCTGCTCAAACAGGAGACCCTATACCATTTTAGACAAGTGGTTGCCCACTCTCTTCTTAAAAGCCTCCAGTGATGGGGGGGGGAAGGAAGGAAGGAAAGCAGAATAACAGACTTGGAAGGGACCTTGGAGGTCTTCTAGTCCAACCCCATGCTAAGCAGGAGACCCTATACCAGGGTTAGGCAATCTTGGCTCTTTAATGACTCGTGGACTTCAACTCCCAGAATTCCTGAGCTGGCCACTCTGAGGGGAAAGGGAGAGGTTTCCATGCTGAGCCATGCTGGCTTAGGAATTCTGGGATTTGAAGTCCACAAGTCATGAAGGGGCCATAGTTTCCCCCATGCTGGCTCAGGAATTCTGGGAGTTGAAGTCCACAAGTCATAAAAGAGCCAAGCTTGCCTACCCCTGCCCTATACCATTTCAGACAAATGGCTGTCCAGTCTCTCCTTAAAAGCCTCCAGGGGTGGGGGAGGGAGGGAGGGAGAGAAGAAGGGAGGAAGGAAGGAAAGAAGGAAAAAAAAGAATAGCAGAATACCAAAATAACAGAGTTGGAAGGGACCTTGGAGGTCATCTAGTCCAACCCCCTGCTCAAGCATGAGATCCTATACCATTTCAGACAAATGGCTGTCCAGTCTCTTCTTAAAAACCTCCAGTGTTGAGAGCATTCACAGCTTCTGGAGGCAAGCTGTTCCATGCCGACATTGCAGATGCTTAAACTCTCTTGATAACTTAAAAGTCACCACATCCATGCCTGTTTCCCAACTTCTCAAACCTGCTATCCCTTATCAATCCGGTGGGAGCATCCACTTGCAAATGTAGCTTTTCCTGCTGGGATGGTGAATGCTACTCAAAATTCAACAGAGCATATAACAAACATGCTAAGCCTGGAGAAACCCAATCAAACAAAGATAAGAAAACCTTTATTTGTCTTTTTTTTTTTTTTTTACTGTGGGCACAACGGCACACATCAAAAATGAAATTTAATTGCCCGCTCTCAAAGTGAAACACATACAGGACGCACACCTAAAACATACTATGTACAACATATGTATAGACCCACACCCCTACCCATACGTAACAAATAAATATTAAATACTGTCCCATCTTGAATGCTTTTTATTATGGCCGCTTTGAACTCTGTGTTCACTAAAAGGACTTGAAGGGCCCTTGGTGCTCTCTGAGCTTGGTGGTTTTCTTGCAGACATTTGATTACCCAACTAGGTAACATCATTGGTGCTAGAGGGGAGGGGCGTTTGCAGAATGGAGAAGGAGGAGGAGGAGGAGGAAGAGGAAGACTGTGGGGTCCTTGGACCTCTTTAAGCTTGGCTGTTTCCTTGCAGACGTTTCATGACCCAACTCGGTGGCTGTTAGCACTGATGATGTTATCTAGTTGGGTCATAAAATGTCTGCAACAAAATGACCAAGCCCAGAGAACACCAAGGACCCCCACAGTCCTCCTCCTCCTCCCAAGCTCCACTCCCTTCCAGCACTGATGATGTTGGCTAGTTGCAAGCCACCTCGAGTTGCCTCTAGACAACACCCAATGTTGAATGTATATGTTCTATAACTAATGCCTCTTAACATAACCTTATGACCAACGTTGTTTGCTTTAATACTGTTAAAGCGGACTGAATCTCTACCTCAGGATATGAAACTTTTACCTCAGGATCTCTGGCTAGGGACTATAAAAGATTGCACTAGTAATGGGATGAAGTCAATTCAGAAGCGCAAACGAACAATATGCAATAGACTAGACACAGTAGATAGACCATATATAAGAGAAACACCAACCAAACAAAAGGTACTCGGAGTATACTTGAAGAGGGAAGGGAGGAGGAAAGAACGTTTACTAAAACAGATGTTTACAAAGATTAATACCTAATGTTGTATGCTATGTCCTAGGATGATTGTTTAGGATCTTTGGTTTAATGTTGATCACATTAATATGGAACCAGATAAGAGAAACACCAATCAAACAAAGTGTAACAGGAGTATAGTTGAGGCTAGACGCGAGGGGTGGAAAAAGGCTTACTAAATCAGACATTTTCAGTGACTAATACTTAGTATTGTATATCAGGTGCCATGATGATTGCTACACAATATGTTTTTATGCCCAATGTTGATTGTTTTAATAAAAGAATTTTATATATTAAAAAAAAAAGATGGGTAGCATATAAGTTTAATAAGTAAATAAAACAACCCGGTGGGACTGACTCCCAAGTAAGTCTGCAACAGGCTCTCTTTTGAGACACAAAATCTTCTCCTGCAGTATTAAGCCCCCCCGCCCCTCCCCCCACAGTTCCACTTGGATTCTTCCGTTATTGTGCAGTACAACTTGACTGAAGTCAAGGATTTCCTGGGTGTGAAAACAAGCCTAGCGTTGATGAAAGATTAGAGGCTTTTAAGAACATAAGAACATAAGAACATAAGAAGAGCCATGCTGAATCAGGCCAAAGCCCATCGAGTCCAGCATTCTGTGTCACACAGTGGCCCACCAAATGTACATGGGGATCTTGAGCAGAAAGAGAAGGCAAAACCCTCCCTTTCCCTTGACCCCCAAACAAATGGTACTCAAGGGAATCCTGCCTGCCTCAACCAACATAGAGGCGGCACATGGACATCCGTTTTAATAACCACCGATACACTTTGCATCCATGAATCTATCTAGCCCTGCCTTGAAGCTGTCAAGGCTGACAGCTGTCACGACCCCTTCAGGAAGTGAATTCCATAAATCAACGACTCTCTGGGTGAAGAAATATTTCCCTTTGTTTGTCCTCACTTTCTTAGCTATGAGCTTTAGGGAGTGCCCCCTTGTCCTGGTATTGTGTGATAGAGAAAATAATTTTTCTCTATCCACCTTTTCTATCCCATGCATGATTTTATACACTTCGATCAAGTCACCCCTTAAACGCCGTCTTTCAAGGCTGAAGAGACCAAGGCGTTGCAATCTGGTTTCATAAGGGAGGCGCTCCATTTCCTTGATCATTCTTGTTGCCCTTTTTTGCACCTTTTCCAGTTCCATTATATCCTTCTTGAGGTGCGGTGACCAGAACTGTACACAGTACTCCAAGTGTGGTCTCACCATCGATTTGTACAGAGGCAATACAACACTTGCTGACTTATTTTCGATTCCCTTCCTAATCATGCCAAGCATGGAATTTGCTTTTTTTACTGCTGCTGCGCATTGGGTTGACATCTTCATCGAGCTGTCCACCAAAACCCCAAGATCCCTTTCTTGGGTTGTCTCAGAAAGTTTGGTCCCCATCAGTTGGTAAGTATAATTGGGGTTCTTTGCCCCGATGTGCATAACTTTGCACTTGTTTAGGTTAAAATGCATTTGCCACTTTGTTGCCCACTCACACAATTTCGAGAGATCCTTCTGGAGCTCCCGACAATCAGTTTCACTTTTCACAACCCGGAACAATTTAGTGTCATCAGCAAACTTGGCTACCTCACTATTAACTTCTACATCCAGATCATTGATGAATAAATTAAAAAGTAAAGGCCCCAAAACTGAACCTTGGGGTACACCACTTCTCACTTCTTTCCATCCGGAGAATTGTCCATTTATTGCCACCCTTTGCTTCCTACAATTTAGCCAGTTACCAATCCAGGACAAGACCTGTCCTCTAATTCCGTGGCTGGAGAGCTTTATGAGCCTTTGGTGAGGGACTTTGTCAAAAGCCTTTTGAAAGTCAAGATATACAATATCAACTGGGGCCCCTTTATCTATGTATTTATTTACACCCTCAAAGAATTCTAACAAGTTAGTAAGACATGATTTGCCTTTGCAGAAACCATGTTGATTTTCTTTCAGCAATGCCTGTTTTTCTATGTGCCCTGTAATTTTATCTTTAATAATGGTTTCCATCAGTTTGCCTGGAACTGAGGTTAGACTGACTGGTCTATAGTTTCCTGGATCACCTCTGGATCCTTTCTTGAAGATCGGGGTTATATTTGCTTCCCTCCAATCCTCCGGTACAGTGCCTGATCTTAGAGAAAGATTGTATATTTTAGCTAGAAGTTCAGTAATTTCACACTTGAGTTCCTTGAGAATTCTAGGGTGGATGCCATCTGGACCCGGCGATTTGTTGACGTTTAGTTTAGAAAGGCATGCAAGAACATCTTCCTTGTTTATCTCTATCAGGTTTAATTCTTCTATTTCCCTCCCTGGGAAAACTAATTCAGTGGCAGGCAAATGTTCTCTATCCTCCTCGGTGAAAACGGAAGCAAAGAAGTCATTTAGCCTCTCAGCAATCTCCTTGTCTTCTCTGATTATCCCCTTCTGACCATTGTTATCAAGTGGCCCAACTGATTTTCTGGTTGGGTTCCTGCTTTTGATGTACTTAAAAAAGGTTTTGTTATTATTTTTAATATTCTTGGCTATATGCTCCTCAAAGTCTCTCTTGGCTTTCATGACTATCGCCTTGCATTTGGTCTGCCAGAGTTTGTGATCCCTCCTGTTCTCCTCGGTAGGAAGAGCCTTCCATTTCTTAAATGAGTTTTTCTTCTGTCCAATAACCTCCTTTACCTCATTCGTAAGCCATACTGGTATCCTCTTGGACTTTCCAATCCTCTTTCTTCTTTTAGGAATGCATTTTATTTGAGCCTGCTGTAACGTATTTTTAAACAGTTTCCAAGCATTTTGGAGGGATTTGACTTTTTTTACTGTTCCTTTTAGTTTCTTCTTTACTATTTTCCTCATTTTGTCAAAATTCCCTCTGTGAAAGTTTAAGGTCTCTGTGTTAGTTTTCACTGACAATTTGCTATCCATGGTTAAGTTGAAGGTTATTGTGTTGTGATCGCTGGTTCCTATGGGCTCGGTTACAAGGACATCATGAACCAAATCCTGTGTGTTAGTTAGAACCAAGTCCAGGATCCTCTTTCCCCTGGTAGGTTCCATGACCATCTGCTCAAGGGAATAATCGGCTAACATGTCGAGGAACCTTGTCTCTCTATCATGTGTAGAACAAGAATTTACCCAATCTATTTGGGGATAGTTGAAGTCCCCCATTATGACTACCCTATTTCTTTTTGAGGCCTCCTTAAATTCATTTTCCAAATAGCAATCTGCCTCTGGAGTTTGGTTGGGAGGGCGATAGCAGATCCCTAACGTCAGATTAGTTTCCTGTCCTGGGATTTTTATCCACGATGTTTCTGTGGGTGAGTTTGAATTTTCTTGAATTTCGAGTTCATGAGATTCTAACTCCTCATTTATGTACAAGGCCACGCCACCACCATTTCTCCCTCTCCTGTCCATCCTATACAATTTGTAACCTGGAATCCTTGTGTCCCATTGGTTTTCATCTGTCCACCAGGTTTCTGTTATGCCGATAATATCAATATTATTTTCCTTCACCAAGCATTCCAATTCCCCTATTTTTGCTCGAATGCTTCTAGCATTTGTGTACAGACCTTTATATGTAATTTTCTGGTGCACTTTCAACTTTGACTGTGGATTTTGACTGTAGAATTTGGTTGTAGAATTTGTAGATGGTCTACCATGTCCTTCTGCTTGACTATTACAATTTAGTTTTCCTGTTGACTCACCAATGTGTGCATAACTTCCACCCTCCATATTAGGCAGTGCGCCTTCTCGAACCGGAAGCTGCCCAGCTCCTGTCGACTTGCCCCTATGAATCAGTTTAAAAGCTGCTCTGAAACCTTTTTAATATTAATCGCCAACAGTCTGGTTCCATTATGGTTCAAATGTAACCCGTCCCTTCTGTACAGGTGTGGCTTGTCCCAAAATGTTTCCCAGTTCCTAATGAATCTAAACCCTTCCTCCCGGCACCACTGCCTCATCCACGCATTGAAGCTCCTGAGCTCTGCCTGTCTAGCTGGCCCTGCACGTGGAACAGGTAGCATTTCTGAGAATGCAACCTTGGGGGTCCTGGACTTTAATCTTCTACCTAGCAACGTAAATTTGGCTTCCAGGACCTTCCGCTTAGCTTTTCCAATGTCATTGGTACCGACATGTACCACAACAGTTGGCTCCACCCCAGCACTGTCTATCAGCCTGTCTAGATGCCTCGTGATGTCCGCAACCTTTGCACCCGGCAGGCAGTTTACCATGCGGTCAACGCTTCCATCACAAACCCGTCTCTCTATATTTCTAACAATTGAATCACCCACTACAAGAAGCCCCCCTCCCACCACCCGCGGAGAAGTATCCTCGGTGCAAGAGGATATGGGCACATCCTCCAGGGAAGGGGTCTCAACTAAGGGAGCCTGTCCCTCTTCCACAGATTGATGTCCTCCCTGCCCAAGATCTCCATTCTCCAAAGCAGCTGGAGAGCTGCTCAGCATGGAGTGGGATGCTCCTGCTGCATCCCTGAAGATCTTCTCCTGCCTCGCTATCTCTCTCTGCTTCTCCAGGTCTGCTACCTTGGCTTCAAGGGAAAGAACCTGTTCCCTGAGAGCCAGGAGCTCATTGCACCGATCACACACCCAAGACTTCTGTCCAGCAGACAGATAGTCATACATGTGACACTCAATACAAAACACTGGGAAGCTCCCCTCCGTCTGCTGGCTATCTATCTCCATTTCTTGTTATTATATGTTTGCTGTTATTATTATACTAGTTATTATTTTAAAAAAAAAACACAGCTTTTTTGGGTTGTTCAAATTTTTTGTTTTGGTCTCAGTTTACTTTTTGGATTTTTTTTCTTACTTGTTTTAGGATTTTATCGCGCGCCGTCAGGGGCGCGATGGCTGCTAAAAAAAAAGGTGAATTTGTAATTAAACAAGAAACCCCACAAACTTACCAGGGCTCAGCAGGTAATTCTTCCCAAGGTTCCTGCCAAGTTCCCTAGTCCCCTTTTATTTCCTGTTTTAATTTCTTATTTGAAAAAGCTCTGCCCAAGCAAAAGCAAAAGCAGCTTGCCTTTCTGCCCCACAAGGAAGAGTGAGCTGCTTGCTCCCAGCTACCAGGGATTAGCCAGCAGGGGGGCTGCAGCAGAAAGCTCCACCCCCTCCAAACCTGTGCTGAGGGCAAACTTTAGAAGAAAGGGGAAGGAGAAACCCCTTATATGGCTGCTAAAAAAAGAACAAAAAAGGTGAATTTGTAATTAAACAAGAAACCCCACAAACTTACCAGGGCTCAGCAGGTAATTCTTCCCAAGGTTCCTGCCAAGTTCCCTAGTCCCCTTTTATTTCCTGTTTTAATTTCTTATTTGAAAAAGCTCTGCCCAAGCAAAAGCAAAAGCAGCTTGCCTTTCTGCCCCACAAGGAAGAGTTTTAAACCTCTAATGCTAGCTGGCTGCTGTTTTTCGGAACTTTTGCAAACAATTTCCTGCAGAATCTATTTAGTTTCATGTTGTTTGGCGTTTGGCTACAGCAGTGTAAAAGTTACGATTTGAGATAACTTCCTAAACTCAACTCATCTTTTTCTTTTTTTTGGCTATGTCAGCAGTTTGGTATACAATGGGTAAGAAAAGAGAAACGTTTAAAAAGGCATTTTAAAAGTCGCTTTTATCTTCTCTGATGTAGCCACATTGATGCTAAATTAATCACAAGCTAAAACAAGTCAACAATAAACAACAGCCTAATCAAAGAACCTTCTAGATCAGGGGTAGGCAAGCTTGGCTCTTTTATGACTCATGGACTTCAACTCCCAGAATTCCTGAGCCAGCATGGGGGAACTATGGCCCCTTCATGACTCATGGACTTCAGCTCCCAGAATTCCTGAGCCAGTATGGCTCAGCTTGGAAACCATCTCCCTTTCCCCTCAGCATGGCTGGCTCAGGAATTCTGGGAATTGAAGTCCACGAGTCATAAAAGAGCCAAGCTTAGGTACCCCTGTTCTAGATCATTCCCACCAACACAGAAAGGTCAATATAAATTAAGAGGAAATCCCATTCCTTACAAGCACTGATGAAGTCACCTAGTTTGGTAAAGAAACATCTGCAAGAAAACAACTAAGCTCAGAGAGCGCCTAGGACAGGGCTTTTCAACCAGTGGTACGGGTACCACCTGTGTTACATTGGCACCTGGCAGGTGGTACGCAACCATCCTAGAAAAGGGGTAGTGGGGGAGGGGAATGAGCTGAACCGGTGGCAGTACCGCACAAGCCTGTGCGAGAGACGGCTGGAGCTGCAGGGCTGTCCGGGCTCAGCGGAAGCGCCAGGATCAGTACCGTTTTCCAGATGATCGACACTTCTTTGGGACTGTCAGGACTCAGTGGAAGTGCCAGGATTAGCGCCAGGCTCCAGCTAGAGCTCGGTGCTGCTCCTGGCGCTTCTGCTGAGCCCAGAAGAAATGCCGATCAGCTGGAATGTTGCAGCATCTCCAGGGTCTTGTGATTTACATTCAGATGCTTGGCAACTGATTCATATTTATGATGGTCACAGTGTCCCAGGGTCACGTGAAGTGACCAAAACCTGCTGCAACCACCCAGCAGATGGGGGGAATAAAAACCAAACGCCCCCCCACCCCATCCCCGCTGCCAACCCTCAACAGAAATGCTCACAACAATGAAAACCTCGGACAGGAAAAAGAGCGCCACCGGGTGGGCAGGCAGGTGTCTTGCTCGGCTGTGGCTTGGGGGGCACTTTTTCAGTGCCATTGTAACTTCGAAGAGTCACTAAATGATCTGTTGTAAGGACTACCTGTACTTTATCACTTTTTTTCCTTTTTGGGAGGGGTCATCAAGTTTTTGACACCTTGCTAGGTGACTGGTGGTACTCGGATGTTGCCATATCCTAAAAGTGGTACAGTGGGTGAAAAAGTTGAAAAGACCTGGCCCAGGACACCTTTTTTCAACCCTGAGCTACAAGTGTGGTCCTTTATCAGAACTTAATCACAATTGCAGAATAGCAGACTTCTGATTTTCTTGCAGCTTGAATCAGAAGTGGCTTACCCTTGCTTCCTTCCTAGGGCTAAGAGACAGTGACTGTCCCAAGGTCACTCAGCTGGTTTTATGCTTAAGGCAAGATTAGAACTCATAGTCTCTGAGTTTCTAGCCTAGTGCCTTAACTACTACATCGACTACTATCTCTTTAAGCTTATTTAACTGCTGTAATACAACTCCTTTCCTGAATGTTCTTGTATGTCACCTGTTGGTTAACACAGGGGTCCCCAATTCCCAGTCCATGGACCAGTACCGTTCTGCGGCATGCCAACAACTGGTCCACACAAACAAGCAAAGCCCCATCCACAGGATGCAGGCAGCACACAAAACCACACATCCTCTGGTCCGCGGAAAAACCTTCTCTCCACAAAACCGGTCTCTGGTGCCCAAAAGTTTGGGGACCTCCGAGTTAACAGATCTTCCCAGAAAGCGACTGCTTTGTTTGGAGCAATTGCCCAGTGCTTAAATCAAACTAGGACATTTGTAACCAGGACCCCCTCCCCTCAAATGGGGAAAGAAAAGGTAGTCTCTTATTTTATCTCCCAACAGCTGCACTATCTAGGTATGGAGAGAAAAAGGGGAGGGGAACCCAAACATTTCTAGTTATTTTCCTTTTCTATCTTGAAGAGATTAGCAGGTCCCCAGATTCCGTCAAAGGATTCTTTTTTTTTCTCCTTCCTGTTTGCATGCCGAAGTTTCTCAAAATAATAGGCTGTAGGATATTTGATGAAAAACCTCTGCATTCTTGATGGGGTTTGGCTGCTGCCGATATTTATGGCAAACCCCTCTGGGTGGCCCCCATCTATTTTTCTTTCTTCCTTCTTATATCAAGTTTTTGTGGAGCAGAACTTTAATAAATAGCCCTCCAAGCGCTCTTTATGACACATCTCCCGAGAGCAGCTTCATTACATTCCAAAAAGCCTTCAACCTTTTTAAGCGAAACAAACAAACGAACACATTTTTGGTTTTTTTGTACCAAAGTAACTGTCAAGGGGGGGGGGGGAGAGAAACATTCAAAAAGAAAAGTGAAGTACCAACCAAAAAGACCCAAAGAGAAAGAAAAGGAAAATAAGTATAAAGTGTAAGTAAAACAACTTTTTTTTTCAACCTTCAGACGTCTTTGATTTCTTTTTCCTATCTGAGTCTTATCACCAAGTTACCCTAAACCAGGGGTAGGCAACCTTGGCTCTTTTATGACTGGTGGACTTCAACTCCCAGAATTCCTGAGCCAGCATGGCTCAGCTTGGAAACCTCTCTTTCCCCTCAGCGTGGCTGGCTCAGGAATTCTGGGAGTTGAAGTCCACGAGTCATAAAAGAGCCAAGGTTGCCTGCCCCCGGTCTAGGCCTAGGCCACTTTATGACTGGTGGACTTCAACTCCCAGAATTCCTGAGCCAGCATGGCTCAGCTTGGAAACCTCTCCCTTTCCCCTCAGCGTGGCTGGCTCAGGAATTCTGGGAGTTGAAGTTTGCGAGTCATAAAAGAGCCAAGGTTGCCTACCCCCGGTCTAGGCCTAGTCCGCTTAATGACTCGTGGACTTCAACTCCCAGAATTCCTGAGCCAGCATGGCTCAGCTTGGAAACCTCTCCCTTTCCCCTCAGCGTGGCTGGCTCAGGAATTCTGGGAGTTGAAGTCCACGAGTCATAATGGAGCCAAGGTTACCTACCCCTGCCCTAAATGAATAAACAAAAATAATTACAAGGTTTATTAAAGGAATTATTTACAAAACAGACTATAGTGTCATTTTACAAATAACATAGAGAAATACCACAACTCTCATTATATACGAGGGGTCCTTGGTGTTTTCTGAGCTTGGTTGTTTGCAGACCAAGCTAGGCAGCACTGATACTATTGATGATGTTACCTAGTCGGGTCATGAAATGACTGCAAGGAAACACCCAAGCATAGAGAGCACCAAGGACCCCACAGTCTTTCTCCTCCTCCTCCTCCTCCTCCTCCTCCTCCTCCTCCTCCTCTTCTTCTTTTTCTCCTTCCCTTCCATTCCACAAGCCCAACTGTCACCTGGCACTGGTGATGTTACCTAGTTGGGTCATGAAACATCTGCAAGAAAACAACAACCAAACACAGAGAGCACCAAGGACATCACAATTCAGCCCTGAGCTACAGATATTCTATCAGCTTCTGGTATATTCCTGTTACTTTAGGAATCTCCTCAAACTAAGAAGTTCTCCAGGGAAGTTTCCTAAAGCCTAGTGCAGCCACATCCTGTAAACCTCACCGATGGAGAATTCCTACCCCTATTTCCAAAGTTTTTGTTATTGTCATTGGCTCGTGCTTCCAAGGTGATGTAATTTCCAGAGCTCATTCCTTACATTTCCTCTGAGCTGACCTCCATGTTCCTTTCCTGAGATTTGAAATCTGCTTTGAACTGAGTCACCGTCTACCAACCTGGTTTCTTGAAGCTTCTGGTTCTAAGTCTTAACTTAACAAGGATTCCCCCCCAGGCTGGAACTCTCATTCTGTTGCTTTCAAAGCCAAGGTTCAACAACCAGCTGTGTTTGCAATTTTTCATCTGTAAAACAGAGAGACCCCTTCCTCCGAGGGAGGGAGGGAGGGAGGGAGGGAGGGAGAGAGAGAGAAAAAGAGAGAGAAAGAGAGAGAGAGAGAGAGAGAGAGAGAGAGAGAGAGAGAGAGAGAGAGAGAGAGAGAGAGAGAGAGAGAGAGAGAGAGAGAGAGAGAGAGAGAGAGAGAGAGAGAGAGAGAGAGAGAGAGAGAGAGAGAGAGAGAGAAATTTTGGGCTCAGGGGAAATATTATTCTGGCCGGTTAATAAAAGTTTTGGTATGTTGCTTGCCCTAGGCAAAGAATGAGAAATTGTCCTCTACTTTTTAACCTTAATCTAGCTATTATGAGTTTCTCCATTATGCTTTACCACAGTCCACAATGCCAAAGACATTTAAGAAATAATTCAAACGTTTTGTTATTAGAGGGAGTGAAAAGCAGTTCCCTATTATATATTATATAATAGCCGCCTTTTAAATGTCACTAAAAGTAGTAACATAATAGAAGAACAGAGCATACAGGTTTTTCATCATAATCACATTACACCAAATCTGTCTGTCTCTCTGTGTGTCTATCATATTATTTATCTATCCATCCATCCATCCATCCATCCATCCATCCATCCATCTCTCTCTCTCTCTCTATCTCTCTCTCTCTCTCTCTCTCTCTCTCTCTCTCTCTCTCTCTCTCTCTCTATCTATCTATCTATCTATCTATCTACCTACCCACCCATCCCTATCTATCTATCTATCTATCTATCTATCTATCTATCTATCTATCTATCTATCTATCTATCTATCTATCTATCTATCTATCCATCCCTATATCTATCTATCTATCTATCTATCTATCTATCTATCTATCTATCTATCTATCTATCTATCTATCTATCTATCTATCTATCTATCTATCTACCTACCTACCCACCCACCCATGCCTATCTACTGTCTGTCTACTATCTGTCTACTATCTATCCATCCCCTCTCTCTCTATTGCATCTATGTCATCTATCTATCTATCTATCTATCTATCTATCTATCTATCTATCTATCTATCTATCTATCTATCTATCTATCTATCTTTCGCATCTATGTCTACTATCTATCTATCATTACACATGTGTGTACACACACATACACACTCACAAACAATCTAATAGGCTGAACTAATGTAATGTCATTATGTACTGTGTGAAGGAACAACAGCCATCCATCCAAAATGATAAATGTTTTTATATGAAATCTCTTGAGTTTAAATGGAAAAGCTAATTCCCAAGAGTTAATAAAACAACAGAGATTCCAAGAGTTTTCCTTCATCTTTAAGTAAACGGGCAAGCCTACAGATATTTTCTAACACATCACAGGCCCCCAAATACTCTACCAGCTGATTTTTGTTTTTTAAGTTACAGTAAAGAATGATAAATTGGAAAATTATTGAGCAGGCTCAGGGGGAATTGTACAAAAAGAGCAGCTGATTTAATAATTGAGGCAAGCATAAAATATTCAAAATATCATTTGTTTTTAAAAAGATAAGCTCAAGGCAAGAAGAGGGTGTGTAAAAATTACTAGCAATTGAATAAGTTAGTAGAAGGATTTAAGATTGGAGCAGACAGCATAATGAAAGTGGCAACTTTGCGGGCCCAGTTTGCTGCAAAGAAAAGGAGAGGAGGAGGCAGAAAATTGCATTTTGATTGGAAATCTCTAAGAAAAAAATCTAGATAAGAACTGCCAAATATACTAAGCTGTTGGAAAGCTATATTGGCGCTACAAACAAACATCAGATCTAGATGTAATTATTATGCCTTAAAACAGGGGTTCTCAAGGAGTTGAAGTCCACAAGTCTTAAAGTTGCCAAGGTTGAGAACCCCTGCCTTAAAATATATTCTTGAGCTTCAGAAATGTGCAACGAACAACATTAGTATGTGCAAAAATATTAGGTGACACGAAGAATGTTATTATTTCAAATTTGTTATAGCTGCCCAGCTATGAGGAATGCTGCTTAAATGCTTTGAGCAATGTTTCAACAAAAAATGCTTAAAATAGCAGAATAACAGCGTTGGAAGGGACTTTGGAGGTGTTCTAGTCCAACCTCCTGCTCAGGCAGGAAACCCTATACCAGCGGTTCTCAACCTTTTTCAGGCTGCGACCCCGACCTGCGCCGTTCATGTGCGGCGCGACCCCAACCTGCACAGCGCATGCGCAGCGCGATGGCCCACATCGTGCATGCGCGGCGGCCCACATTGCGCATGCGCGGCACGCACATGACAGCCTGCATCACGCATGTGCAGCGTGCGATGGCCTGCATCGCACATGCACGGCGCGTGACGGCCCGCATCACGCATGTGCGGTGCGCGAGATGGCCCGCATCGCACATGCATGGCACGACGGCCCGCATCACGCGTGTGCGGCATGCGACAGCCCGCATCGCGCATGCGTGGCGCGACGGCCCACATCGCACATGCGCGGCATGACGGCCTGCATCGCGCATGCACGGTGCTACCCCGCGCATGCGCGGTGCTGCCCCCCTGCGCTGGCCGAGGGGAAAAGGGGGAAAAAATGGCGGGCTGCGTTGTTTGGCGACCCTTGTGAAATGGTCATTCGACCCCAAATGGGGTCGCGACCCACAGGTTGAGAACCGCTGCCCTATACCATTTCAGACAAATGGCTGTCTAGTCTCTTCTTAGAAAACACTTCCAGTGTTGGAGCATTCACCACTTCTGGAGGCAAATTGTTCCACTGATTAATTGTTCTAACTGTCAGGAAATGCCTTCATTAGTTCCAGGTTGCTTCACCCCTTGATTAGTTTCTATCCATTGCTTCTTGTCCTGCCTTCAGGTGCTTTGGAAAATAAGTTGACCCCCTCGTCTTTATGGCAACCCCTGAGATATTGGATATAGCTATACTGGATATAGATATATTCAATATCTATATCTTATTAGATATAAGACTGCTATCATGTCACCCCAAGTCCATCTTTTCATTAAACTAGACACACCCAGTTCCTGCAACTGTTCTTCGTATGTTTTAGCCTTCAGCCCCTCATCATCTTTGTTGCTCTTCTCTGCACTCTTTCCAGAGTCTCAACATCTTTTTTTATAATAGGGTGACCAAAACTGGCTATAGTATTAAGAGTCTAGTCCAGTGGTTCTCAACCTTTTTCAGGTTGAGACCCCACTTGCACTGCCCATGCGCGCCGCGACCCCGACCCGCGGTCCGCCATTTTGTTTTTTTGTTTTTTTACTTTTTTTTCGTCGCGCGCGCGCCACGCATGCGCAGATTGGCCCGTTGCGTGTGCACGCGCGACGAAAAAAAATAAAAAAAATTCAAAAAAAATAAAAAAAACAAAAAACGAAATGGCGGACCGCGACGGGCCGATCCGCGCGTGCGCGGCGCACGCACGACGGCCCGAACCGCGCATGTGCGGTACACGCGTGATGAAAAAAAAAAACAAAAAAAAAACAAAAAAACCCAAAATGGCGGACCGCGACGGCCCGAACCGCACATGCGCGGCGCGCACGCGATGGAAAAAAAAATAAAAAATAAAAAAAATGGCGGACTGCGGTGCCCGGCGACCCCCGCGAAACGGTCGTTCGACCCCAAATGGGGTCGCGACCCATAGGTTGAGAACCGCTGGTCTAGTCCAACCAAGCCCTTATAAAGCAGTATTTAACACTTCACGTGACCTTGATTCTATCCCTTTGGCAATGCCTAGGATTGCATAGGCTGTTCTGGCGGCTGCAGCTAAAATATTTAGGATACTGATTGAGAGAGATTCAAAAAATGGTAAGTAAGTAAACATATAATGCTCAAATATTTTGGCCACCTAATGAGGACTCCTTGGAAAAGTCCCTGATGTTGGGAAAGATGGAAAGCAAAAGGAGAAGGGGATGGCAGAAGGGGAGATGGCAAGATAAGGTCATTAACGCAATCAACATAAATTTGGGGGAACTATGGGAAACAATTGTGGATGGGGAAATCTGGCGTTTTGTGGCCCATGGGATCACAAAGAGTTGGATATGACTTAGCGACTGGACAACAACAACGTGGATCACAATTCTGATTTTTTTTTTTTAAAATAGCACCATTTTATATCGCAACATAGACTTAAGGGTAGGGTTGAAGCAAATCACACTTTCTCAATTTTTCCTTTCTCACAAAAGAGTTGCATCAAAGCAACTTTCCACTCAAATGTGACAAATGACTGGCTGGGTAGAAGAAGAACATATGCTATTAGGTCACCGATGAGTTGTTTTCCACAAAAAAACCCTCCTCTATCCTTTTTTTCAAAGCAGTTAAAGCATTATAGGGAGAATATAGTTCTATGCGCTAAATAATAGAATTCATCTGGAGTTTTTCATCTGGGGAACCTGATGGTTTGGAACAAATTAACACAGCTGTCCATAAAAAGAAATACCCCTGACCTTGGATGGGACTTAAAGAGAAAGTAACACTGAATAAGGTCAGCTGCTCCAACAATTAATAAAAAGTTCCTCAACAAGCTCTTTCAGCTATTTTTCTTTAGAAAGTAGGCCAGAAATATCTTGGGACAATCTGTAATAAATATTTCTCTCCATTACAAGTTTTCTCCTATACTCTGTCATCTTTCTGTGACTCCACAGACACACTTTATGGCAGCTGTAACTATCTGATATATGGATGTGGCTGCTTTAATAAGTTGTAGGCCATGTCTGCATTCTAAACCATCTGTTTTGAATTCGACCTGAAGCACTTCACATCCCTACAATATAAATATTTGTTAAAAGTACACCTAGATAACAAAATACAGGTAGTCCGTGACTTACAACCATTCATTTAGTGATGACTCGAAGTTACAACGGTACTGAAGTGACTTATGACTGTTTTCACACTTACGACCATTCAAGCATCCCCAGTCACGTGATCAAAATTCAGCCACTTGGCGACTGACTCTTATTTATGACTGCCAGAGTGATCCAGGGTCACACGTGATCGCCTTTTGCGACATTCTGACGAGCAAAGTCAATGGGGAAGCCAGATTCACTTAACCACTGTGCTACTAACTTAAAAACTGCAGTGATTCACTTAACAACTATGACAGGAAAGGTTGTAAAATGGAGCAAAAACTTAACAACTGTTTCACTTACAACAGAAATTTGGGGCACAATTGTGGTCGTAAGTCCAGGAGTACCTGTATACTGAAGAATACTTTCAACTACAACCTAAAAAAGAAATTAAATTTTTCTCAGTCTAACAAGTTATCTTTAAACATACCACTGATTCTCACGAGTATTTTGATAAATCAGCCTTTCCTGAATTAAGACTTATTTTGCACTGGACAAATGTCATCTGGATTATCTGGAAATCCCTCAGTTTAATTTTTCATAGCAACAAAATTCCTACCTACAAAAATGGTTACCTCATAATCCTTTGTAGCATAAACAATTACAAAGAGCATAACATGTAGATGTTGGTTGCCACATTACATTTTCAACATTTATTTATAAGGATTATTATTTCAATTTCAAGGCTGCTCAACTCCACAGTGATTGTGGGCAGCTTACATATAAAAGTGAAGAAATATTATCACGCAAAAATATGACTGACCAGAAGACAGAATCAAAAAGGCCAATCAGAGAGAGGGAGGGAGAGAGGAAGGAAGGAAGGAAGGAAGGAAGGAAGGAACAAAAGGAAGGAAGGAAGGAAGGAATACCACAGGCTCTCAACCATCATCCTAGCCCTGGTCCCAGGCCCGAGAAAACAATCAGGTCTTTGGCAGTTTGCAGATCAAAAAAAGTGGGAGTAATTCAAACTTCCAGGGAGTGTTGTTCCAAATGGTGGGAGATAGCACCAAGAGGGTCCCACAGGATGACTCCACCAAACTGGTGGGATGGGACATGTCCATTCTAGCTCACCTCACCAGACCAGTGGAGACATAGGGTTAGCAATCATTCCTCAAGTCCTACGCCATGGATCAAACCCTTATGCTCCTATATGTAAGTGCTTCTGACAGGACACATTTTCTGTTCCAGCTCTTGAAGACCAGATATGTACCAAAGAGGAAGCAAATGTTTTAATCTCCATTTATTCCATATTCCATTAGATTTACAATTAAGCAAGGAAAGACCAGCAGCTTATTGCATTTTGGAAATTACAGCCGTGCACGCTGGTTCTTAATCAGATTGGGGTCTGTTCTCTAATGATATTAGACTCCATAGTCTCACTAGTAGTTCTCCTCCTAAGTGTAACAGCTGAAGCCCAGACACTCACAACAAGGGACAGCCAAGCTTCATAAAGAATGATGCTCTAAATTTTGACAACAGGAATGGTGAAGAAGAGTCCAGCTTACTTTCCATGATCGACTTAAGAATGAGATGTATAAATGGATTAAATGATAAAAGAGCAGCAGAAAGAAGCAGCCTCATTCTTTGATTCACTCACTCTCTCATTTCAGTCTAGCCGTGACTCACCTTTCAATCCAACTATCTGATGACATTACCTAGTTGGGTAATGAAACATCTGCAAGAAAACTACCAAGCTCAGAGAGCATCAAGGACCTCACAGTCCTCCTCCTCCTCCTGCCTGCAAACCCCACTCCCTTCTAGCATTGATGATGTTACCAAATTGGGTAATGAAACGTCTGCAAGAAAACCACCAAACAGCACCAAGGACCCTCATTTCTCTTTTCTTTCTTTCTTTCTTTCTTTCTTTCTTTCTTTCTTTCTTTCTTTCTTTCTTTCTTTCTTTCTTTCTTTCTTTCTTTCTTTCTTTCTTTCTTTCTTTTCTTTCTTTCTTTCTCTTTCTTTCTCTTTCTTTCTCTTTCTTTCTCTCTTTCTCTTTCTTTCTTTCTCTCTCTCTCTCTTTCTTTCTTTCTTTCTTTCTCTCTCTCTTTCTTTCTTTCTTCCTTCCTCTTTCTTTTCCTTTCTTCCTTCCTCTTCTTATAGACAGACTCTGAGACATTGCAGCATTGAGTAAAAGTTGATAGATGTTATTTTGGACTTTCTGTTCTTGCCACACAATGCAGTCAGTCATTGACAGACAAAAAGGCGTTCAGAAATCCCTCGTCTGAGTTCAAGGGGGGCTCATTTCAGCCTTTCCAAATTGTGGGACTTTCCGACCCCCCCCCCGCCCCCAGCTCAGGAATTGAGATTAAGAGATTTGAAGGCACAATGTCCCCTTTTTTTAAAAAAAAAAGGGGGGGGGACCACAACTGCCACACTTAACAGGAAAGAGACAGGAATGTCCCGTGGCAGGATGCTAACTGAAGTTCCAGACTTTACACAATTTAAAAAAAAAACAAAAAAAAAACTTCTCCTGACCGTTTCTTTCTGGAGTTTTCGAAAAGAGGGGCAGAACGCTGAAAACGGGAAAATCGGTCGAGGAGAAACCACTTAAAAGGAGGTAGGCAGGTAGTCCTCAACATACAACGAGAGCTCAGCCCGACATTTCCATTGCTAAGCCAGGCAGTTGTTTTAAGTTGAGTTGTGCCTCATTTTACGACCTTTTTGCCACAGTCGTTAAGGGAAGCATTGTAGTTATGAAGTAAACCATGCCATCATTAAGTGAATCTGGCTTCCTTCATTGACTTGTTGGAAGCCAGTTGGGAGAGTTAAAAAACGGTGATCCCAGCGCAACCATCTTAAATAGAGGCCAGATGCCTAAATTCTGATCATGGTCATAAAACCCTTTTTTCAGTGCTGTTATAACTCTGAATGGTTAATAATAATAATAATAATAATAATAATAATAATAATAATAATAATAATAATAATAATAATAATAATAATAATAATAATAATGATTATGATGATGATGATGATGATGATGATGATAGGGACCTTGTAGATCATCTAGTCCACGGGTTCTCAACCTTGGCAACTTTAAGACTTGTGGACTTCAACTCCCAGAATTCCTCAGCCAGCTTTCTGGGAGTTGAAGTCCACAAGTCTTAAAGTTGCCAAGGTTGAGAACCACTGATCTAGTCCAACTCCCTGCTCAGGCAGGAAAGCCTATACCATTTCGGACAAATGACTGTCCAGTCTCTTAAAAACTTCCAGTGTTGGAGCATTCACCGCTTCTGGAGGCAGGTTGTTCCACTGGTTAATTGTTCTAACTGCTAGGAAGTTTCTCCTTAGTTCTAGGTTGTTTCTCTCCTTGATTACGGTAGTTTCCATCCGTTGCTTCTTGTCCTGCCTTCAGGCGCTTTGGAGAATAGCTTGACTCCCTCTTCTTTGGGGCAGCCCCTGAGATACTGGAATACTGCTATCATGTCCCCTCTCGTCCTTCTCTTCATTAAACAAGACATACCCAATTCCAGCAACCGTTCCTTATATGTTTTACCCTTCAGTCTCCTAATCATCTTTGTTGCTCTTCTCTGCACTCTTTCTAGCGTCTCAACATCTTTTTAAAGGTGTTAAATGATGGACTATCTCTACATCACATACTGTTTTTGTGGAATACAGTGGTACCTCAGTACAGGTGGTTCTCGACTTACAAAAGTTCGTTTAGTGACCGTTCAAAGTTACAACGGCACCGGAAAAAAGGAACTTGTGACCGTTTTTCCACACTTACGACCGCTGTCGCATCCTGATGGTCCTGTGATCATAATTCAGATGCTTGGCAATTGACTTGCATTTATGACCGTTGCAGAGTCCCAGGGTTATATGATCCCCTTTTGCCACTTTCTGACAAACAGAGACAAAGGGGAATCCTGATTAACTTAACAACCGGATTACTAACTTAACAAGTGCAGTGATTCACTTAACCAAGAAAGTGGCAAGACAGTTTGTAAAAGGGGGCAAAATTCACTGAACAAATGTTTTGGTTAGCAACAGAAATTTTGGGCTCAGGGACTATCTGTATAAACCAGGGGTAGACAACCTTGGCTCTTTTATGACTCGTGGACTTCAACTCCCAGAATTCCTGAGCCAGCCGTGCTTAGGGGAAAGGGAGAGGTTTCCAAGCTGAGCCATGCTAACTCAGGAATTCTGGGAGTTGAAGTCTATGAGTCAGAAAGCGGCCTAGGCCTAGGCCAGAAGTAGGCAACACTGGCTCTTTTATGACTCAGGGACTTCAACTCCCAGAATTCCTGAGCCAGCCACACTGAGGGGAAAGGGAGAGGTTTCCAAGCAGAGCTATGCTGGCTCAGGAATTCTGGGAGTTGAAGTCTGCGAGTCATAAAAGAGCCAAGGTTGCCTACCCCTGGTGTAAACATTCACAAATAGGAACAAGATTTTTGTGCTGGATGACTCCCGTGCACGAACTCGGTCTCTTAATATCTCCTGGGACAAATCCCAGCACTGAAAAACCCAATCAGCTGCTGTAGAAAACCTGCATTAAGAAAAAAAAAACTGGATTTAAGATAGTCCACTGGTCTGAACGACATAAAAAATCCATGAAAAGTTTTTTCCCAACTCAACATCATGTAGATGAGCTCCTATAGGGGTCTTCAAACTTGGCCCTTTTATGACTTGCGGACTTCAACTCCCAGAATTCCTCAGCCAGCGTGCCTGGCTGAGGAATTCTGGGAGTTGAAGTCCGCAAGTCATAAAAGGGCCAAGTTTGAAGACTCCTGTTCTACATCCTTAACCTAAAACAGTGGTCTTCAAACTTGGCCCTTTTATGATCTGTGGACTTCAACAATGACTAAAACAAAACTCTCTGTATTACACATTGACTTCGAAAGAACAGGGGTGTTCATCTCATTTGCTAGTTATAAACTGCTGATTTATTAATTAAAGGGATAATTTGACACGTGTCAGCACCTAGTTTGACCTTGGCTGATCTCAGAAATGAAGCAGGACCAACATAGTTAGTTAGTAGTTGGGTGGAAGACCGCCTGAGAATTTCAGGGGTAGGTTGATTGACAAGTCAAAGAACATTTAGAACAGGGGTCTTCAAACTTGGCCCTTTTATGACTTGTGGACTTCAACTCCCAGAATTCCTCAGCCAGCGTGCCCTAAAAGATAACAAGACCCCTGCCCTAAAAGACCCCTGCCCTAAAAGATAACAAGAGTAAAAATCAGGAAAATCTTCCTTATGTTCCCCTGCATAATGTGAGAAACACTTAAGTGCCTGGAAAAAACAACACAAATTTCCAAATACCTAAGACATTTTGCACAGGAATAGTTAGTCCTTAAGTAAGCTGATTTCAAAATGTACAATTATCGGACAATTTTGTCTTCCAAAGCAGAAAAATGAAGACCCAGCAAAAAAAGCACTTTTAAGAAACACTGTAAAATTCAACGAGCACAGATTTTTTTTTTAAAAAAAAGATTATCTGTTTCTCATTCTAACATGCTGACAGGGATTTTTTAAATCATGACTGTCATCATTACTGGGTTTACAAACTATTACCTTGCTTAGTTCCCATCTGTTCTATGTTGCAAAACAGAGGCCTCTTGTTCTGCTAGAATGATGCTCTTTGGTGCCACCGACATTAAAGTTAGTTGCATCAAAATTAAGGGCAATTTAGCACAGGAGAAATACAGGACAAAGAAAGGGGACCTAACTTTTTGAACATATGTTTATAGAACAAACTGCTTCAAGTTCATTTGAACGAAGTCCTCGCAACAACGCCATGCATCTTACAAGCATCTGGTTGGGTTCGACATAACCTTGCCACCGAAAGCCACTGACAACGTTCGCTAAAGCTAAACGTTATTTATCTGCATATCTAAGTTTATTTTTAAAGGATTGATTTTGGTCCCTTGTTAGGCTATATAGGAAGTCAATAATCAATTAAGAGTGGGCCAGCTCTTAATCAGACTTGCTGTTGTTTGAACTCACGAAGGAAAAAAATTGCAAAGTTATCTGTTGAGACTTAAGGAGGCATATTTTACCTCCTTAAAAAAAACAACAACCCAGATGCAGCTAGAAAACTGCACTGCAAAATTCAGAAGAATGTAAATATTGTTCAGAGACAAAACTGTGTTTCAATTTGTAAGGGTGAATTAGAACGACCGCACAGAAGAACGGGAGCCTCGTCACTCAGTGAACCTGCATGCAAGACCCTTCATAAAGGAAAAGACTTGTCCAAATTTTATGTTGCTGTTGTTAGTTGCGAAGTTGTGTCCGACCCATCGTGACCCCATGGACAACGTTCCTCCAGGCCTTCCTGTCCTCTACCGTCTTCTGGAGTCCATTTAAGCTCACGCCTGCTGCTTCAGGGACTCCATCCAACCACCTCATTCTCTGTCGTCCCCTTCTTCTCTTGCCCTCCATCTTTCCCAGCATCAGGCTCTTCTTCAGTGAGTCCTTCCTTCTCATGAGGTGGCCAAAGTACTTGAGTTTCAACGTCAGGATCTGGCCTTCTAAAGAGCAGTTGGGGTTGATCTCCTCTAGGACTGACCGGTTGGATCGCCTTGCAGTCCAGGGGACTCGCAAGAGTCTTCTCCAGCACCAGAGTTCAAAGGCCTTCATTCTTTGGCTCTCAACCTTTCTTATGGTCCAACTTGCACAGCCATACATTGCAACTGGGAAAACTGTGGCCACGACTATACGTACTTTTGTTGGCAGGGTGACGTCTCTTTTATAGGGACATCTTATAAAGGACCTTTCTGCTTCTAAAAGCATCGCTAATGCTGCTCTCAAGTTTGAGCAGAGGCATTTGGTACCAAAAATAAGACTTGAAGGTTATTGGTGCTCTCTGAGCTTGGCAGTTTCAATGCGATGTTTCATTATCAAACTAGGGAACCTTGTCAGTGCTACTAAGGGAATAGAATTTGCTCCGATTTATTTATTTTTATATATTAGTGGCTGCTACCTTATAAAAATAAGAGCAAACTCAGAGAACACCAAGGACTTCACAGTCCTCCATCTCCTCCTCCTCCTCCTCCTTTCTGCAAACCACACTCCCCTCTAGCTCTGAGGAAGTTACTCACTTTGGTAATGAAACGTCTGCAAGAAAACCACCAAACTCAGAGAGCACCAAAGACTCCCCACTGCTGCCCCCCCATGTCCTCTTTCCCCTCTTCCTTTCTGCAAACCACATTCCCCTCTAGCACTGAGGAAGTTACCCACTATGGTAATGAAACGTTATCAAATTCAGAGAGCACTAAGGACTCCACAGTTCAACCCTGAGCTTCAAATCTTCTCTCTGTACTTGGAGATTAATAGTGCTGTGCTGGCTAAAATTAAAATTTCCAATATGGGGATGGCCCTGTCAGATGGGCTACATCAAGGGTAGACAACCTTGGCTCTTTTATGACTCGTGGACTTCAACTCCCAGAATTCCTCAGCCAGCATAGCTGGCTGAGGAATTCTGGGAGTTGAAGTCCACGAGTCATAAAAGAGCCAAGGTTGCCTACCCCTGGGCTATATCAATGGAAAACATAATAAATTCCATTGGATTAATCACAGCTTATTGTTTCAACAACAAACAAGGGCAGACCGTGGAACATAACACATTCTACCGTTTGGTAGTTACCAAAACTAGCCTAGATTTTTTTTTTAAAACGTGCAAAAAAATATTGCAATGAAGACAACTGAATTTTATTTCAATCTGCCTTTCTCCAGTTCCAAGATGGGCACCGGGTTGGAGAATGATATACGAGACAGAGGATCTCGTGAGTCAGAGAGTTTTCAAACACAATAGGTCTCAAAGAACCAACGCTTGCCAAGTTCAACCCTGGCCATTTACCCAGCCTCATAAAGACCTCGTTATGTAAAGCCGCACAACAGTGTGTTTCACAAAAGAGAAAACACTGCGGAAGGAAATGAATCAGGGCAGACAAAGATTGAGGAAGAGGGGGGACAAAGCCAGGGCACACGGTTTTAAATCGGCTGGATCTGCAGGGTATGATTATATTTTAGGATTACGTCAGAAATGGCATGTTTCCTTACAAATGTGTTTTTCTTCCTGCAATAAAAGGATTATATAGGCTGTGAGGTGGGCGCAAAGAAGAGTTTTGAAAGGGATAGGATGCTTACTCCCAAAAGTGCTTTTTCCCCCTCCCCACAAAAGGCAACTGGACTTTCTTGAGGAAGTCCAGTTGCCTTTTGGGGGGGGGGGGGAAAAAGCAACTTTGGAACAACCATGACCTGGATGACTGAGAATCTCCACAGACATGTGATGCTTAGGATGGAGAGAATATTCAGAATTTTGACCGATATGAGTCCATCAGCAAGAGCAGTAAATGTGCGGTCACCCTTTTCCCCTTTGTGGACTCAGAAGGATGTCCTAGAACAGGGGTTGACAAACTTTCTGGATTGGTGGCCCAATGAGAAAGGAAGGGGCAGGTACCTTTATGCGCGCATACGCAAATGTGGCTGCGTGTGCGTGAATGGGGCTGTGAGCATGCATACTCTGCTAATGGGGCTGCAAGCGCCAATGTGCGAATCGCAGATCAGCTAGCGCCAGAGCATGGCTCATGGGTTAGTTAGCGCCAGCACAAGGGAGAGTGAGCATGTGTGCATGTGCGCACGCACTAGCCAGCCACTCATGCAGCCCAGTAGGCCCGGAAGTAGGCGGTGGTCCATAGTTTGATGACCTCTGTTGCAGAAAACAAAAAAACAGCCTAAGAACATGTGAAGGAAGGAGAAAGGAGAGAGAAAATGTTGGCTTGGCCCCTGTAGATCAAAATCTGGGCACAGTTTCCGCTTTCAATCAAAGTAAATCTTCACAAAGGGATTTAGTTGCTCAGCCTGGTAGTGTTTACACGAGAGAGAAATGTTTCCTAACTGGTTGGCACAATGGCCCTCTGAGTAAACGGAGGGATCAAGCTGTCCAAAATCCAAATGAGAACAGACAAGATCTTTACCGAGCAGCAATCTTGTGTCAGAACGGATCAAAACAAACCTCTCTCTCTGGGATGGGAAGGCTACTAGCTTTTTCTGTTTAGCCACATAACCTATATGCAAACTTATAGTAGGGGAACTCATCTACCAAGGCATTTTTTCCCCCTCTTCTCTTTGTTTTGGTTTGCTTGAAACTTTTAAGTTTAAAGGGTCACCAAGAGAAAGTAAGTTAAGCAACTGGGTTTCCAAAGACTTATCTTACTTGCGTATTAATTTCCTTATAAATCCTGTCTAAAGAAAAAGAAAAAACAAGGCCACCAGGCAAGGTTGAACTAGATCAGGGGTAGGCAACCTTGGTTCTTTTATGACTCATGGACTTCAACTCCCAGAATTCCTGAGCCAGCCACGCTGAAGGGAAAGGGAGAGGTTTCCAAGCTGAGCCATGCTGGCTTCAGGAATTCTGGGAGTTGAAGTCCACGAGTCATAAAGCGGCCTAGGCCTAGGCCAGAGGTAGGCAACCTTGGCTCTTTTATGACTGGTGGACTTCAACTCCCAGAATTCCTGAGCCAGCCACGCTGAGGGGAAAGGGAGAGGTTTCCAAGCTGAGCCATGCTGGCTTCAGGAATTCTGGGAGTTGAAGTCCACGAATCATAAAAGAGCCAAGGTTGCCTACCCCTGAACTAGATCTAGCCACAAGTCCTTCCTGCCACCATCATTCATACAACCATGGTATATATGTATGTGTGTGTGTGGGGTGTATATGATACTCAAGAGTCCCAGATAGCAACAAACAATATACCAACAGAACACACAATACGTATAGAGCTAATAGGCTGGGTCCTTCCAAAATTTTCTTTTAAAAATGCACTGCTCACAGTACAGTGTGATCCTTGTCTTACAATCCACAACAGCAAGAGCAAAATTTCCATTGCAAACCAAGGGGATTGTTAAAGTCAGTTGTGTCCAATTTTACAACCTTTTCTTCTCTCCCCCCCCCCCAGTCTTCAAGCAAATCATTGCAGTTGTTAAATGAATCCTAAGGTTCGTTAAGTGAATCTGGCTTCTCCGTTGGCTTGGCTTGTGGGAAGTCGGCTGGGAAAGTTGCAAATGGGGATCACATGATCCCGGGACACTGCAACCGTCATAAATATGAGTCAGTTGCCAGGTGCCCGAATTTTGCTCATGTGACCATGGGCGATGCTGCCACGGTCGATAACTATAAGTTGTAAGTCATTTTTCCAGTGCCGTCGCTAAACTGATGATTGTAAGTTGAGGAGTTATCTCTAGTAACTGAAATTTACAATTCAGAACTAAATATAAAACTGGCAGCTTAAATTCAAATTTCAAAACTACTTAGCAATCAATAAGCGATTAGGTTATGACAAAAAAACATCCTTATCAAATTAAAGGATAGCTGAAATCTGTCAAGCTTATAGGATATTTCAAAATTGTGACTCTTCTGCCCTTCACGCAAACGAATAATAATCTGGAGAATATTACATCATAAAGTCTGTCTTCCAAGGAATAGAAGAGTAATTTTACCAGTATATTTACTGCAGATTCAGAAATCAGAGAAGCATCTGGAAAAGGTTATCCAACCTATAAGATAAATTTTCACTGCTGCCTCACCAAAACTGCATTCCCTACCTCATGATGTGAAATGTGTAATTTAATTCAGATAACATCCACCGTTCTTTCGATTATTTTTATCCCAGGAATGTTACCCATTGTGGCTTTTTAAAATTTTTTAAAAAAAAAATAGTTTAAGGGAAAAAGGAAAGGAAAATAACCTTGGAAACTCACCTGACCATATAGAAATACAGGAGCCCATTCATTCAAACTCGACTTCACCGGAAATAGGAAAGGAAGTTGATGGTTTCTCGCTCATGAAAAGAATAGCTGGAAGAGAGTGAAAGCTGAAAATCTGGCTTTGGCGTTTTGCCTTCCCAGGAACAGCAATTTATAATAAAGTTACACAAAACAGAATGAAGCAATTTAAGTGGGCTGGCTCTTTCCAACTCCGCAAGAAGATAATCCAAGGCATGAGAAACTTCTTTGTAGAGCTTTATGTGAATTTAAAAGTACAATGGAGGTTTATTTAAGATTAACTGTTCCTGAAATCTTGAACTAATGCCAGTAGGCTTAAGTTACATTTTTCCATAGGTAAACTATATCCCTGGACCATCTAGAACAGGGATAGGGAACCTTGGCTCTTTTATAACTTGTGGACTTCAATACCCAGAATTCCTGAACCAGCCATGCTGGCTCAGGAATTCTGGGAGTTGAAATCCACAAGTCATAAAAGAGCCAAGGTTGCCTACCCCTGATCTAGAAGGAGGAAATTTATCCAGTGGATCATCTATTGCAATACAGGTAAGTCCTCGACTTACGAACACAATCCAAAATGTCTTTGAGTTTTGCCCCATTTTACGACCTTTCTTGACACAGTTCTTAAGTGAATCACCGCCGTTGATAAGTTAGTAACCTGGCTATTAAGTGAATCTGGCTTCCCCATCGACTTTGCTTGTCAGAAGGTCACAAAAAGGGGATCACTTGAGCCCAGGACATAGCAACAGTCATAAGTACAAGTCAGTTGCCATGTGTCGGAATTTTGATCATGTGACCGCAGGGATGGCTACAATGGTCGTAAGTGTGAAAAACAGTTGTTAAGTCAATTTTTTCAGTGCCGTTGTAACTTTGAATGGTCACTAAATGAACTGTTGTAAGCCGAGGACTTCCTGCACTGTACAATTCGAGGTATTCAATGTTTGTCCACTCTTGTAGAGCTCAATTTGTGCCACAGAATATTAATGCCTTTCTCTGCTGAAACTATTATACCTTAAACCCAGGAGGATTGATAATATAATACGTTACCATGGATTTGTCATTACACTCAAGAACACACATTGTGCGCTTCCAGAGAGTGTTGCTTAAAATCCCAGGGCCACAAAAGGAAGACCACAACCGATGAGGAGAGGAGAGGCAAAAGCTTAAGAAAAGCAGACGATTATTAATTTTTTTTACATATATACATTTTAACATGATATGGTGTTACCTAATCTAACATCATAAATAATAAAATAAAGGACGTTTATTTTAATTTTGAGGCCACCATTTTAAGAAGAAACTGAAGACGTGGGTTTAACTAAGAGTGGAAATCACAGCTGACGATTGATATTCCAGCTGCAAACTCTTTATTAAAAAAAAATCAAAAGCCTGTCCAAATTTTTGTCTCATTCTGCCAAAAAAATGTAATGAAACAACCAAAAAAAGAGAAAGAAAACCCCAACAAAGCCATCATCAACATCTCTTTTTAAGGATGACTAGTACTTCTGGCTGAGGAATTCTGGGAATTGAAGTCCACAAGTCATAAAAGGGCCAAGTTTGAAGACCCCTGTAGTAGGTGAATGAAAACGTTTTTCTCATTAGGTTGAACCGGGGGGGGTTGGACTAGAAGACCTCCAGGGTCCCTCCCAACTCTTGTTATTGTGTTATGGAGAAGCAGGTATAGAAATTTATTTCATCTTCTCTCCTAGCTTCGTCTTTGCCCGGATGCAATTTACTTACTTGGAGATCATCCAACTTTATACATAGAACGGGCAAGGAAGTCTACAGATTGATTCACTCACTGCATTACACTACAACAAACTGGATCATGGCCCAGATTTAATGGCATTACCCACAGTAAGCTGAGAGTATTCATAGACAGAGTAATAACATGTAAGTAGATTATGGCATGGGATTATTTTCTGATGACTAAAAACCACAACAAGGGGAATGGCATCTGTGCATTAAATAAACTTAAATTACAACGTACAATTGCCAGTGCTCTATAACAGAATAACAGGAGTTGGAAGGGACCTTGGAGGTCTTCTAGTCTGGCCCGCTGCACAAGCAGCAGATCCTACTCCATTTCAGACAAATCATTGTCCAGTTTCTTCTAAAAACCCTCCAGTAATGGAGCACCCACAATTTCTGGAGGCAGGTTGTCCCACTGATTAATTGTTCTCACTGCCAGGAAATTTCTCCTTAGTTCTAGGTTGGTTCTCTCCTTGATTAGTTTCCATTCGTTGCTTCTTGTCCTGCCTTCAACCTAGAGCCCATGAGAATCGAACTACTGGCTGCCAGTACTGCATTCTAACCACTACGCCACCACGGCTCTTAAGATCTTCTAGTCCAGGGGTTCTCAACCTTGGCAACTTTAAGACTTGTGGACTTCAACTCCCAGAATTCCTCAGCCAGCAAGTCTTAAAGTTGCCAAGGAACCCCTGTATCTAGTCCAAGCCCCTACTCAAGCAGGAGACGCTATATCATTTCAGACAAGTGGTAATCCAATCTCTTCTTAGAAGTCTCCCGTGATAGAGCATCCCCAACATCTGGAGACAAATATTCACCCTTAGGAAATTTTTCCTTAGTTCTAGGTTGCTTCTATCCTTGATTAGTTTCCATCCGTTGCTTCTTGTCCTGCCTTCAGGCGCTTTGGAGAAGAGCTTGACTCCCTCTTCTTTGGGGCATCCTCTGAGATATTGGAACACTGCTATCTTGTCTCCCCTCGTCCTTCTCTTCATTAGACTAGACCAAGGGTAGGCAACCTTGGCTCTTTTATGACTTGTGGACTTCAACTCCCAGAATTCCTGAGCCAGCCATGCTGAGGGGAAAGGGAGAGGTTTCCATGCTGAGCCGTGCTGGCTCAGGAATTCTGGGAGTTAAAGTCCACGAGTCAGAAAGCGGCCTAGGCCTAGGCCAGAGGTAGGCAACCTTGGCTCTTTTATGACTTGTGAACTTCAACTCCCAGAATTCCTGAGCCAGCCACGCTGAGGGGAAAGGGAGAGGTTTCCAAGCTGAGCCGTGCTGGCTCAGGAATTCTGGGAGTTGTAGTCCACAAGTCATAAAAGAGCCGAGGTTGCCTATCCCTGGGCTAGACAAAACCAATTCCTGTACGCGTTCTTCATACGTTTTAGTCTCCTAATTATTTTCGCTGCTTTTCAGTGGACACGTCGTTAAAAGAGGACCAATCAATATTGTGACTAAATAACCTGATCAAGGAAAACCGCACTTGAGGAAACATGGAGTTATGGTTGTGTTAATTATATCATCAAAAACATCCTTTATTTTATTATTTATGATGTTAGATTAGGTAACACCATATCATGTTAAAACGTATATATGTAAAAAAAACATATAAATGTTATGACAGTAAGCGTGAGGGGAATATAAGAAAAGGCTCAACGGGATTTTCCAGCAGCTTGTACTTACTGCCCAATCTTTAAGTAATCAGATTTTCTTAGAGCACTTTAATGCCATTCATTAGTAATTAACCATCTGTTTGACAATGTGAGAAAGCCAGAACAATGCAAATCAGACCTCCGAATAACCCCCATTACTTAACATAAAACATTCCCGGTAATTAATTCTTAAAGTGTTTGTTATATTACTGGCTTTTATCCCTTTTTTTTGGTAACTAGTTTTATCTGATTAGTAAGAAGATCAAGAGAGGAATTTTGATCTTCCCAATTATTGTCCCTGTCCTGCCACATTTTTTTTTGGGTAGGGAACCAACTAAGGGAAGCCCCAATCTAGAGGTTGCATATTTCTAACAAGGCTTTTCTCCAGCACTGGGAGATGGAGAATCCACCCATGGGTTATGACTGTATTCCTGCCCTATCAAATCAAGTCATCCAAAGCTGCCACGCCCCCTTCCTGGACCTTATCCCCAGATTTGACTTGATTTCGCCCTGGAAGGACATGAAGCGTGGCTCCTAGGCAGATACAGGTTTTCACTCATGGGTGGATTCTTACCAGTTTAGAAGAGCCTATTTAGAAGATAACTAGGTTAAGCAGAGGCTGGGAGCGTGCTCTCCTAGCCTCTCCACTAACATTCTTACCCATTAAGGAGTTTTTCCTCTCTTCCCCTCTTCCTCCCTCCTTCATTCATCAGGCAGCCGGCTGAAGGGAACACACAAACGTAAGTACCCTTCGGTGGGCGCGGGGGAGGGCGGAAGGGGGGGGCGAAGGGGAGGGGGGTCCCCTCACCCTTCGCCAGTCGCGTCCCCCCCTCCGTACAAGGATCGCGGGGGGCTAAATTCGGCGCCGATCAGCTGATCGGCGCCCCGGGCACCGCGTGGGCCTTGGGATCGGCTCCGAACGCGGAGCGCCCAAGGAGAAGCCGACCAGCCTCGGCGACCACGCGGGCCGAACAACAGGGCCGGCGCCGACCAGCTGATCGGCGCCGGAGAGCTGAGAGGCCGCGGCGCGCCGGCGTTTTCACTCGGTGGCCGGCGCGGCCGTTTGCACGCCGACCAGCTGTTCGGCGGCCGCGGGGCCCGAATTTTTGAAAAAAGAAGCCGGCGCCGACCAGCTGATCGGCGCCGGAGAGCTGGGCGGCGGCTAGCGCGCCGGCGTTTTCGGTGGCCGGCGCGGCCGTTTACGCGCCGACCAGCTGTTCACGAGACAAAGGAGGCCGGCGCGGACCATCTGATCGGCGCCGGAGCTGCGGCCGCTGCCGCGCGGTCTCCGGAAGGCCGGAGCTGGGCAGCTGATCGGCGCTGGGGCAGCCGCGGCCATTGCCCACGTGGCCGGCGACCGGAACAAAGCCGGCGCCGATCGCCGGTGCCGATCAGCTGGGCGGCGCTAGGCGGCGACGACTGGGGCTGGGCCGGCGCCGATCGGCTGCGCGGTGCTGGGTGAACGGCCGAACAAGCCGGTGGCGGCCAGCTGCGCGGCGCTGGGGTGACCCGCGGCCTTGCAGCACGTGGTTGGCGGCTGGAACAAAGCCAGCGCCGATCAGCTGTGCGGCCGAGGATCAAAGCCAGCCCCGGCCACAGTTCAAGCTCTACCACAGTCCAAGCCCTACCTAGGGAGTTCCACACTAGCTAGGCCACCTCAAACTCCCATCCCAAACCTGGTGTCTCCCATTGTCCGTTCTTAGCTCCCTGGCCTTTGGCCCCTCTGGATCTTAGGTCCTCTCGGAGTCCAGGCACCCCCATCAGCGTGCCTGTCGTTATCCGAGCATCTGGCCGGACCCTTAGATCTTGGCTCCACCCGAGTCCAGGCACCAACATTAGCGTGCCTGGCGTTATACGAGCAACCCCACGTGGATCCCAGGCGCCCCCCCCACAGTGGGCCTGTGGCATCCAAGGGTTCCTCTACCGGACTGCAGGCGCCCCTCATAGTGTGCCTGCCCCATCCGTGCACAGCCGTAGTGGGTCCCCAACTGTGCGGGCAGTGTGTCGCCCTTACCCATTCTTAGGCTGCCCCTGGGTTCCAGGGGCCCCTCCCGCGCACCTGCGACAACCCAGGGGGCTATAGCTCCTAGATACCCGGGACCCCCCTATCGCGCCCCGGCGATATCGGAGCATGGAAGAGGCTACCTCGCCTTCTTCAGGAGCCCCGCCGTCCTCATCAGGTCAACCTGGTCTGGAAGGCAGTAGCAGGTCGGCAGCCAAATCTAGCGTTAGATCTGCCACTATGACCTCTAAGAGAGCAGACAGACAGGACAAGAGGAGACACCAGGCATTGGAAAGGGAGTTTTCCAAGGCGCAGAAGAAAGCAAAATTAGCGCCGGAATCGGCCTTGGGAACGTCCACAGACGACCCCCAGCCCACGGGCAACGAGCAAGCGACCCTCCCAAACGAGGACCGGCTGGCTCTGCTTATCGCCCAGGCGGTGGAGCGCGCCCTAGAGGCCAGAACGCAGGTTCCTGCGACTCGCAAGCGCAGTCCACACCGAGAATCGAGGGCGCTCGACAACCCCACATCCCCCTCAACCTCTCAGGCCTCGGAGGAATCATACATAGAGGAGGAAATGGCGGAACAGGGGGTGCCAATGTCTGACGAAGAGGAGGACCCACCGGAGGTACCCGCCTCCAAAGGGTTATTCAACCCCTCTTCCTTCTTGACCTTGCTACGCAAGGCCGCATCCACGGCACACCTGGGGCCCGAAACCCCAGCGGCAACGGTTTCCGACCCACAGGAAACTGATGCAGAGGCACACCCTAGCTTCGTGGAACCGGTCACGACCAAGCATCACATCCCCTGTCCCGCCATGTTCCTAAAAGCAATCAAGGCACAGTGGAAATCACCGGCCTCTCTTCCCACACCAAGCAGTACCGACAAAAAGCTGTTCGGGGTGGCACCAAAGTTGGAGGAGGCCCTGGAGGTACCTACAGTGGACGAGCCCCTAGCACCCCTAGTGTCGTCCACCACCTTTTCAGGAGACCTCGCTGAAGCCCTCAAAGGTGAGGACCGCAAGGGCGAGGCCACGTTCCGCAGAACGCACCAAGCAACCGCTTGGGCGATCAGAGCGTCCACCTCCGCCTCATTCTTCATCAGGGCCGCCCACGGCTGGCTCCAGGAGCTCCAGGGTAAGATCCCTGCAGAGGATTTCCGCACACAACAGGACCTCAGTAAGATGGTGGCGGCCGCAGAGTACGCGGCAGACGCAACTCTCCAGGCCGCCCGGTTCTCATCCAGAGCTATGGCTTCCAACATCACTGGCAGACGTTTGCTCTGGCTGAAACATTGGCAGGCAGACGTTAGGTCCAAGTGGAAACTCGCAGCAGCACCATACCAAGGGGGAAAGTTGTTCGGGGACGCCCTGAACCCCTATACAACAGAGAACAAGGACAAACGCAAGGTCCTAAAGCACGTTTTTAGGAGAGTGGATAGACGCCCTGGAGCCTACCCACGGCGGCAGCCCTTTCGGGCTGGAGCCAGGTACAACCAGTACCAGACATCTCAGGCCTTCCCGGCCAGGCAGGACAGGCAGGACAGGCAGGACAGACAGGCAGACAGGCAAAGCCCCAGACCAAGACAACAGCCGCAGGGCAAGCGGCCCTTTCGAGGCTCCAACAGGCCCTTCCGACGATCAAAATGACACCTCATCAGGACCTCCCATCGGGGGCAGACTCTCCCTGTGCGTCCACCAGTGGGAGGTCACCACCACAGACGCATGGGTTCTCAACACCATCCGCCAAGGCCTCTTCCTAGAATTCGTCTCCACCCCCCCAAACAGGTTCCTCCCTTGCCCAAACCCTCGCAACCGAATAAGACGGAGGTTAATGGACGAGGCAGTAGACCATTTACTCCACATACGGGCCGTGGAACCGGTTCCGCTGGACCAGAGAGGTCAGGGATTCTATTCCATCCTTTTCGTAGTCCAAAAGGCATCAGGGGGATGGAGAGCCATACTAGACCTCAAGGGACTAAATTATCACTTGGCATACCACAAATTCAAGATGCAAACACTCCGATCAATCTTGGGAAGCATCAGAAAGGGAGACCTCCTGACATCTGTCGATCTCACGGAGGCGTACCTCCACATCCCAATCTCTCTGGCCCACCGACGGTTCCTCCGGTTCGCCTACAGGGGGCGCCACTTCCAGTACAGGGCGCTCCCATTCGGCCTGTCCTCCGCCCCAAGGGTCTTCACCAAGATTCTGGCAGCTCTAGCAGCCAGTCTACGAATGGTGCCGATCAGAGTCCAGTGCTACCTGGACGACATTCTAATTCAGTCCGCGTCCACCCAGGCCGCCGAGTCGGACCTGCAGACGGTGGTAGGACTACTCCAAAGCCACGGGTTCTCCGTAAACTTTCCCAAAAGTCACCTAATTCCCTCAACAAGGTTGCTCCACCTCGGCGCCATCATAGACACCGTAGAGTGCCGGGTCTACCTATCCCAGGAACGCCGGGAAAGCATAAGGAGCTTGATCCTCCAGATTCTCAGGAGTCGATCAGTAGCGTTGGCCAGCCTATCCCAACTGCTAGGGAAGATGATTTCGGCCATCGCAATAGTGCCTTGGGCCAGGCTTCACTCCAGGGAACTTCAATGGTTCCTGTTGCCTTTCCAGAAGCAAAATCTCAGCGCCTCACCACAGAGAGTTCGCCTCCCGCCAAAGGTACTACACTCCCTCAGATGGTGGCTATCACCAGCCATAAGCAAAGGGTCAGACTTCAGGGAGCCGGACCGCATAGTACTCACAACGGACGCCAGCCTCTTCGGCTGGGGAGCACACATACAGTCACAGTGGGCACAGGGCCGGTGGTCCAGCGCGGACCTCCGCCACAGCATCAATTGGCTCGAGTTACGGGCCATCCACCTGGCCCTCCGTCACTTCCAGGATCAAGTGGCACGACAACACGTCCTGGTCCTCACCGACAACGTGACAGCCAAGGCTCACGTAAACCGTCAGGGGGGCACTCGGTCCCAGAACCTCATGGCAGAGGCTCTCCTCCTGGGGATCTGGGCAGAACACAACCTAGCTTCCATCAGGGCCGACCACATATCAGGGGAAACGAACACTCAGGCCGACTTCCTGAGCAGAACAATAGTAGACCACTCAGAGTGGCGACTTCACCCGAGGATCTTCAAAGAGATCTGCCACCGATTCGGCTTGCCACAGGTGGACCTCTTTGCTTCCCCACACAACGCCCAGCTGCCCCGATTCTTTTCCCGTTTCCACGACAGGAGGGCGGAACAAACAGACGCCCTCCGGAGTCCGTGGCCACAGGGCCTTCTTTACGCCTTCCCCCCCCTGCCCCTCCTCCCGGCAGTGATACGCAAGATCATCAGGGAACGGGCAGTGGTACTCCTAGTGGCCCCCCATTGGCCAAGGAGACCATGGTTCGCCGACCTGATGAGTCTCTCCCGGACGGAACCCTGGAGAATTCCCCCGGAACGGGTGGCACTCAGTCAGGGAGCCATTCACCACCCAGATCCCCAGTGGCTCCAGTTAGCCGCCTGGCACTTGAGCGCTCGATCCTGACGGAGGAACTCTGTTCCCCGGGGGTCATAGCAATAATACAGACCTCCCGCCGTCCCTCCACCAACCGCATCTATGATGCCTCGTGGAAAAACTTCCAATTGTGGTGCTCCAGGCGGCGGCTGTCGCTTGGGGAGCTCACAATCGCCCATATCCTGGACTACTTGCTAGCCGGATTCAACAGGGGCTTGGCCCCAAACACACTGCGCAGACAAGTGGCAGCCCTGGCAACGGTACTCACATGCGACTCCGCAGAGACCCTGAGTCGCCATCCCCGTATCAGGTCCTTCTTAAAAGGAGCCTCCAATGCCAGACCACCCACGGTACACAGGTACCCCTCATGGGAGCTACCACGGGTACTCCAGGCCCTCACGCAGCGGCCCTTCGAACCCCTAGCGACATGCGACGTGCGCTACCTGTCCCACAAGGTGGCGTTCCTAGTGGCGATCACATCCGCACGACGCATCTCCGAATTAGCTGCGCTCTCAGTCAGGGGAGACTTGTGCGTCTTCCATCAGGATAGGGTGACCCTGCGCCTGGACCCCACCTTCATCCCGAAGGTAAATTCCCTATTCCATAGGTCGCAGGACATAGTACTACCGGATTTTTGCCCCAATCCGTCTAACGATAGGGAGCGACAGTGGCACAGCCTCGACGTACGTAGGGCGCTAAAGCGCTACATTGCCCGTACAGCGGAATTCCGTAGGTCCGAGGCTCTGTTCATATCGTTCCACCCCTCTTATAGGGGTCAGAAGGCACACTCCTCCACAATTGGCAGGTGGATCAGGGCGTGCATAGCCGGGGCGTATCAGGCGGAAGCCTTGCCAGTCCCAAGAGGGATCACGGCACACTCCACACGAAGTGCAGCTACCTCCACGGCCTGGGACACACAGGCATCCATCGAGGAGGTATGCAGGGCAGCCACATGGACTACACCAGTCCCGTTCATTAGAAACTACAAGATCGATAAGTTTGCCTCGGCCGAAGGCGCCTTTGGCCGGAGAATTATCCAACAGGTTATTCGCCAAAGTGCCACACCGGACCAGTCTATTGCCCACCCTTAGGGACAGTAGGCTTTGGTAGGTCCCATGGGTGGATTCTCCATCTCCCAGTGCTGGAGAAGGGGCGTTGTCTTACCTGAACGCCTTTCTCAGCACGGAGATGGAGAAGCCACCCCCACCCTGGTAGGCTAGATAGGCCTAGGATTAGCATAATAGAAGGAGCCACGATGCCGCACAGTCATTCAAGGGCTACGCTCGCGTCAAACCTGGGGATAAGGTCCAGGAAGGGGGCGTGGCAGCTTTGGATGACTTGATTTGATAGGGCAGGAATACAGTCATAACCCATGGGTGGCTTCTCCATCTCCGTGCTGAGAAAGGCGTTCAGGTAAGACAACGCCCCTTTTCTCCTGTCGTTTTAACGGTGGGAAAGACTGAAGCACCGTGGCAAATACCAATCTGAAAAGATTGCCAAGAATGAATGATCTTTACAACTGTTTTAATGTTAGCGTAAACACAAAAACTACAAGATTTAGATTACGAAAATTACATACCAAGGAAAGATAACCCTGAAGTACTAGGAATAAAGCTAAGCTTCCAAATCCAAAGAGCTGGGGAAAATATTGACTTTTGTGCACTGGAAGATATAATTAAAGATTACCCCATATTTATAGCAACAGCAATTACATTGTCTGTTTTAATAGGCAGTTTTAATCCGCTTGAGAGAAACGGAGCAGAGGGTCACTGTTCGAAGTGCCCAGGAATTGGGATAAACATAGCGATTTAAGCATTTACAGTCAAACACATTAATGTGGGGGAAATCCCCACAAAGAATCATTTAAATGAAACAATATACAGGTAGCCCTTGACTTATGACCACAATTGAGCCCGCAATTTCTGTTGCTAAGTGAGATATTTATTAAGTGTCCCATTTTGTGACCTTTCTTCCTGCAGTTGTTAAGTAAATTGCTGCAGTTCTTAAGTTAATAACAGGGTGTTAAATGAATCCAGCTTCCCTGTTGATTTTGCTTGTCAGAAGGTCGCAAAAAGGGGATCACATGATCCCGGGACACTGCAACAGTCATAAGTGCTAGTCAGTTGCCAGGCGTCTGAATTTTGATTACATGGCCATGGGGATACTGCAATGGTTGTTAAAAGTGGAAAACGGTCATAAGTCACTTTTTCCAATGCCGTTGTAACTTTGAATGGCCACTAAATGAACTTTATTTATTTATTTATTTATTTATTTATTTATTTATTTATTTATTTATTTATTTATTTATTTATTTATTTATTTATTTATTTAGGGTTTGTATGCCGCTCCTCTCCAAGGGACTCGGAGCGGCTAACAACATATATATAACAGTGAAGTACCATAAAAAACCCAAACAAATATATATATATATATATAAAAAAACCCCGTTCAATTCAACAATCAACCACAGTCATCCCCAGGCCTCCCGGCAAAGATGAGTTTTTAGATTTTTCCGGAAGGCTGGGAGAGTTGAATCCTCGTTAAGTCGAGGATTACCCGTACTCTAATTTCATTATTTAATTTTACAATCATCAGGAAGCTACTTCTTGATATTTTCCAAGGTATTCTTGCAGACATATCATGAATGTTTTGACTCATCTTGGTGTGCAGCAATGTGACCGTCGTAACTTGAAACAATCACAAAAAAACCCCGGTCATTAAGCCAAAACCACTTGTTCAACCTTTATCTAACAAACGTCCTGTCACCCTGTCACACTCCACAAACACTACAAAATGGTCAAGGCAATCTAGATGCCGCTTTTAAAAAAAATAAATTAGTTTAAAGGTCATCTTGATATTGGTCCTGTACTATTTGGGGAGAGGGCATTTGCAAAAAAATAATGCAAAAAATTAAGAGGAAATTCTGTTCAACTCTTCTTCTGCTGTAATGTTTCAGCAGCTTTTTACAGAATTTTCATTTTCACAAGCCATGCTGAAATTCTGACACTGCGGGCACCAATTTTCTTATCCCTTCACACACAAAAAATTAGATCTTTCAAGCTCATTTTGTCCTGACTTATTTTGATGCGTGTATTTTTGTGGTGCTTTCAACAGTTGCTTTGCTGAAATCCATCTAATTTTAAAAAAATGAAAAAAAGGTTGAAAAACAGCAATTCTAAAAGGCTTCCCAAATTGTTTTGAATATCTGTGGGCAGATTATGTATTAAAGGCATAGCAAACCACTTTTGAAAAAATCTTGCTAAGGATATTCAAAAACATTTCTAGGTGGTATCCATTTTGTTCACTGTTGAACAAAAGGAAAACAAAGTGGATTCAGTATAGTAATGCATCGTTACAAAATACATATGAAAGAGTGTTTCTGCTACCTACTTCTCCTGTTGGAGACGGAAAATATTTTATGGACCACTTTCATCAAAAAAGGTGGCTTGCAGTGAGAGAGCCTCTAAATTAACCCACATCCTTTCCCTTTTTTTCTGTTCAGCACCTTGAAACAATTTACCGTTTCCTATTGTTAAGTTCCCAAAATGGAAGTCTATTCCAGAAAATCCTCATGGGAACAGTTTGTGGAGAACAAAGATCTATCAGCAATCCAAGAGTTTTGTGACTAGAATCCAGGATTCTTCCCCCCCCCCCATTTAAAATAGGCCAAATAATTTCAACGGGCATATGAAGAATAGATTGTTACCTAAGATGACCTCACAAATTGGTTTTAAAGATTTACTGATATTTATCATACCTTCATAAGTTAAAGGCTAAAGTGTTAGGCAACATGTAACAAAACAAAAATTCTTCTGATGATGTCTCTCAATGAACACAGTATCAGAATGGAAGGAACAGAGAATAAAGTCAGAGGAACAAGCTTAGTACTTAGGAGACCGACAAGGCACACTAGGACTATAAGACCCTAAAACAGCGGTTCTCAACCTTTTTCAGGCCGCGACCCTGACCTGCGCCGTGCATGCGCGGCGCGACAACCTGCACAGCACATGCGCGACGCGGCAGCCCGCATCGTGCATGCGCGGCGGCCCACACTGCGCATGTGTGGCGCACGCGTGACGGCCTGCATCACGCATGCGTGGCGCGCGACGGCCCGCATCGTGCATGCACGGTGCGCGTGACGACCCGCATCGCGTGTGCGCGGCATGCGACGGCCCGCATCGCGCATGCACGGCGCGACGGCCCACATCACGCATGCACGGTGCTACCCCGCGCATGTGCGGTGCTGCCCCCTGCACCAGCCGAGGGGAAAAGGGGAAAAAATGGCAGACTGCGTTGTTTGGCGACCCCCGTGAAATGGTCGTTCGACCCCAAATGGGGTCGCGACCCACAGGTTGAGAACCGCTGCCCTAAAAGAAGGCAAATCATTTCCATACTTTTGTCAAGAAAATTAACAGATACCTCCGTGAAGT
This sequence comes from Bothrops alternatus, assembly GCA_034064705.1. NCBI lineage: Eukaryota > Metazoa > Chordata > Lepidosauria > Squamata > Viperidae > Bothrops > Bothrops alternatus. The sequence continues at coordinate 99,496 of JARGCV010000316.1, forward strand.
CACCAAGAGACCCAAGATATTTTCATGGTCAACAAACGTTAGCCCTGTAACAATTGTGGGGTCTTTAATGCTCTCTGAGCTTGGTAGTTTTCTTGCAGATGTTTCAAAACCCATCTAGGTAACATCATCAGTGCCAGAAGGGAGTGGGGTTTGCAGGGAGGAGGAGGAAGAGGAGGAGGAGGAGGTGGTGGTGGTCCTTGCTACTCTCTGAGCTTGGTTTTCCTGCAGATATTTCATAACTCAACTAGGCAATATCATCCGTCCTAGGGTTGTAGCACTGATTGGGTAATGAACCATCTACAAGAAAACCACCAAGCTCAGAGAACACCAAGGACCTCATCTCTGACCTGCAAATATTCTCTTCTACCTGTAATAATTGTTCAACAACTCACCAAAGCTTTGTCCCATCCGGTATATGAACGTCTTAATTTTCCCAAGCCCAAAGTCAGGATAGCTGGAAGGGGAACTAACAACTAACAATGAAGAAAAATCAGCAGATGACCAGTCTTAGCAACACAGAAAGGAGCAGCAAGGGGAACGTGGCTTTTCCATTCTCAGAAAAGGAAAAAAATAGCTTCATTTTATTCCGTCTCAGGAATGAGAAGAGGAGAACACTGTGTACTTTGATACCCACCAAAGGGCAAGGACTCAAGCAGACGAGCTTGGTTGCAGCTGGATATGAACGCTTCCTTATCATGTCTTCTGATACTATCAAACTGATTTCACTTTTCTATTTTTCTCTCTGTGTGCTTCTCCTCGTTTCTCCCATCCACCCCTTCCTCTTATCCCCATCTGTACACCTGGAAACATGGACTGTCTCTGTGCCCATGTCCTCTTTTTTAAGAGGTGAATGCTTCAGAAGATAAAATATTGGCCTTCAAAGGAAGATCAATGAAATAAAAGGAAGTAAACGGAATGAAGGACTGCACGAAGGTTTTAGGGTTTTTCCTAGTGCGAACCGAGCATTTTTTCTGCAAAACATTAAAACTTTTTCAAGGACTGCACAGCTGTCCACAATATCTACATGTGCATGGTTGAACAGAGCTTGTGCGGAAATGCCTTGCTCGTGTGCCCAGAGACACAGCTGGAGGGGGCTTCTAAGTAGCTGCATGAGCCTCTCAAAGGATGAAGCTGCTTTAATGCTCCGAAGATAGGTGCAAAATTCAGTTGCAGTGACTGATTCCAGCCAGCCAGCAATCAAAAATCTTAAATTATGAGATTTAAAAAGATAGTTAAGGCTGGAGATGGGTTTGTTTTCCTAATTTGCCTGGGTCTGCAAAAGTTAACATCCCACCAAAATTATTCCAAACCTGCTGTTAATGTTGTCTCTCTTTTTGTTGCCCTAATTTAACTCATGTGAGGGTTTACGGAGTCTTGAAAGATTACGCAGCAGTTTTATGCAACAGATTTGGAAAGCATGTGACCTTACCAAATCACCCAAAATTACGCAATGTCTTTACCGGGAGAAGCAAATGACAAAAAGTCAAAATATGGGGGGGGGGAGATCAGTTTGAAGCAGGCATAAAACAAAATAGAACAAAATAGGCCAGTGGTGGCGAACCTATGGCACGGGTGCCAGAGGTGGCACTCAGAGCCCTCTCTGTGGGCACATGCACCGTCGCCCCACTCCTAGGCCTTCAGCTGGGCTTTATAAAACCTTTTTGCTTTAGGTCTCTGCCGCCGTGTGCAAAACAAAAAAAAAAAGGTTCAATCACTCAATTTCAACTTCTCGTGGGGAAAAAAAAAGATCTTGCAAAGTTGGAATTGATTGATTGAACTTTTTAGTCCCACCCAGTCTGCCGTTACCACTGCGGCCACACCCAGCCAATGGGCCACGCCCACCCGGCACCCGACGATGCATAAATGGGTTTTGAGTTGCAGTTTGGGCACTCGGTCTCTAAAAGGTTCGCCATCACTGAAATAGGCAAAGACAACTTAAAGACACACGACAAGAGACAGTTAAACTTCAGGGTCCCCACATATGAACAAACACACGAGGACTTTTTAGGTCAGCAATTCCTTTCCATAAGGAGAAAGCTGTTACAAAAAGACAGCAGTTATTCGGGAATTATTAGAATGGGGTCCTGCTTCAAACATGATTGCTTTTTTCTTCTTCTTCCCACAGGATACCTGAGTGCATACAAAGTCTACAATTCCTTACCTTAACGGTGACCTAAAATCCCGTTTGCTTTTTCCTGCAGAACCGTTATAAAGTAAATGATTTTTTTTGAAAGGCTTTTAAAATGTTTCACTTCATTTTTCGGTAGGTTTTGCACTCTGGAGCTTTAAGGGTTGAGAGGTGTACCTAAGAAGGGATGGATGGATGGATGGATGATGGTAGATAGAGACAGACAGACAGATAGACAGACCGTTTGCAACCTTTTATATATCTATTCGGACATGAGACCTGTTGAACTCTTGAGAATTAAAGCCTGGTAAATATTTCCAGTCGGACTTAAGCAATTCAACCAATGAGAAAGTACATTCTGCTGATCCGCTTTAGAAAAATACTCTTTAATCTCGAACACTAAAATGCTAAGTAGGTAAAAGTAAACTCAACTGACTGTTGCAATTTAAAGCATAAAGAGTTTGGTAGTTTTTCCTACCTCCCCACCTTCGAATTCCTTCAAAACCTATCTGATTTTTTTTGTGTGTGTGTGTGTGTGTGTTTTTAGCAACGATGCTTTCAAAAATCATAAATTCCTGTTTCTTTTCTTGGTACATTAATATCCGAAATTCATTAAAGGAAGCCTTAGCATTCTTAACCTTATTAAACGTGTAACAAGAAAGCACCAGCTTTTTATTGAGTGGCTGCATCAGAACAAAAAAAAATTGTATGCTTTTCTTGCATGCATAATCCCTCCAAATACTGCTGAACAATGACTAATTCTATAATCCTCTATCGGGAGATGGGCAATCTTTCTTTAGCTGTGTTGGCTGTAGTATTGTGGCCAGCTTTGGCATTGGATGACATAATATAATAATAATAATAATAATAATAATAATAATAATAATAATACTAATAATAATAATAGTAGTAGTAGTAGTAGTAGTAGTAGTAGTAGTAGTAGTAGTAGTAGTTCAAATCACCAGGACCAGATGGATTACACCCCAAGGTTCTCAAGGAACTGGCAGATATGATCTCAGAACCACTGAACTATATTTTTCAAAGATCCTGGAGCACTGGGGAACTACCAGAGGATTGGAAAAGAGCTGATGTAGTTCCCATCTTCAAAAAAGGGAAAAAAATGGATCCAGGAAATTACAGACCTATCAGCCTGACCTCAATACCTGGGAAGATTCTGGAAAAGATAATTAAATAACGAATCAGTGAACACCTACAGGAAAACAAAGTCATTACTAAAAGCCAACACGGGTTTGTCAAAAACAGATCATGCCAGACAAACCTTATTGCATTCTTTGACCAAATGACAAAATTAGTGGACCAGAGGAATACTGTGGATATAATTTACTTGGACTTCAGTAAGGCATTTGACAAAGTAGATCACAACCTACTACTTGAGAAGATAGAAAAATGGAGGTTAGACAGCATCACCACCAGATGGATCCGTAGCTGGCTGACCGGCCCTACTCAGCGTGTGGTCCTAAATGGAACTGCATCTACATGGAGGGAAGTGTGTAGTGGGGTGCCCCAGGGTTCTGTTCTGGGCCCAGTGCTCTTCAACATCTTCATCAACGATCTGGACAAGGGGATAGATGGGGAACTCATCAAATTTGCAGACGACACCAAGCTGGCAGGAATAGCCAACACTCCAGAAGACAGGCTTAGGATACAGGAGGATCTGGACAGACTTGAACACTGGGCACTATCTAACAAAATGAAATTCAATGGTGAAAAATGTAAGGTTGTACATTTAGGCAAGAAAAACCAAATGTATAGGTATAGTATAGGGGATACCTTGCTCAATAGTAGTAACTGTGAGAGGGATCTCGGGAGTCCTAGTGGACAATCCCTTAAATAGGAGCCAGCCGTGTGTGCTGCAGCTGCCAAAAAAGCCAACACAGTGCTGGGCTGCATTAACAGAGGGATAGAATCAAGATCACGTGAAGTATTAATACTCTACAATGCCTTGGTAAGGCCACACTTGGAATACTGCATCCAGTTTTGGTCACCACGATGTAAAAAAGATGTTGAGACTCTTTTAGAAAGAGTACAGAGAAGAGCAACAAAGATGATTAGGGGACTGAAGGTTAAAACATATAAGGAAAGGTTGATGGAATTGGGTATATATAGTTTAACGAAGAGAAGGATGAGGGGGGACATGATAGCAGTCTTCCAATATCTCAGGGGCTGCTACAAAGAAGAGGGAGTCAAGCTATTGTCCAAAGCGCCTGAAGGCAGGACAAGAAGCAACGGATGGAAACTAATCAAGGAGAGAAGCAACCTAGAACTAAGGAGAAGCTTCCTGATAGTTACAACAATTAACCAGTGGAACAACCTGCCTCCAGAAGCAGTGAATGCTCCAACACTGGAAGTTTTTAAGAAGAAACTGGACAGCCATTTGTCCGTAATGGTATAGGGTTACCTGCTGAGCAGGGGGTTGGACTTGATGACCTCCAAGGTCCCTTCCAACTTTATTATTATTTATTATTATTAGTAATGTATTGATGTTGGAAGGGACCTTGGTGATCATCTAGTCCAACCCTCTGCTCAGGCAGGAAACCCTATACCATTTCAGACAAATGGCTGTCCAATCTCTTCTTAAAGTCGGTTGGGTCAGCAAGAAAGTAAACAGAGCTATCCTTGTACATTCATGGAGCTTGTCCCATTCATTAAGCATTGCAAAAAAAGATAGCAAAAATGGCCACTTGTAACTAACTGCAATGGTCAATGTCAAATATGCAGACAGGGGATGGCTCTGAAGCATTAAAACAGCGGGAAGGGGCTGCATGTGGTTACAGGATCTCTGACATAATGTAACCCCGCCCCCCCAAAAACCATGAAAGTCTGAGTGAAATCTTGTCAACTACAATGGTACCTGGCACTCAACTGCTTTGAAACTCATCGGATTTGGTACTCAACTCATTCTGTTGTGCAAATTTTGTCCTGGTACTCATCGTTTGTTTGGTACTCAACTTGTCGGGGTTGACTGACTCACTACATTGTTTGGTATTCATCATTTTTGGTATTCATTGTGCCTCCCAGAACCAATTAACAATAAGTAGCAAGGTATCACTATACTTGCATCGTTAAAGAGATATACTCTGATTAGGTCTAAGGAGGGCTGTCTTAACTCTCTTCCTCCCAACCAGATCTATCTAAACTTCCTGGTCTCTTGCCCCTCCCCTTGGGAATCCAGGCCACATTCCACCACAATAACTAGTGCATTGGATTGGAGGTGGAGCAGAGGCTTCATAAAACATGTGAGAGTGCTTGCTACTGAGAACATCTAGGGAGGGCCCATCTTAACTCTCTTCCTTCCCAGCCCATCTATCTAAACTTCCCGGTCTCTTGCCCCTTTCTCCTGGGAATCCAGACCAAATTCTCCTACACTACCTAGTGCATTGGATTAGAGATGGAGCGGAGGCTTCATAAAACAGGGGAGCACATCTGACATAAGTTGCCTGCAGCTTTGTTAAAGCAGCTGCATCTTATCTTCAGGGGCATGCAGGTGTTGTGGAATTGCCCGATAAAATTGCTCCTGCCTTAATCGCTTTTGAGGGAAGGCAACGTCAAAGTCAAGGAACCAGAACGACACACTGTAAATCTACTTTATTATTGCTGCATGCCTATTTTCAAGAATCTCACCAGACTGGCTGCATTCTCTTGGGAACAGTCAGATAAGGCTCAGGAGTTCTGTGGAAGGTTAGATCCGAGCCATTTTCAACGTGAAAATATAGAGAACAATCTCCCTGCGCAGAATAAACTAATCACAGTCCAACAGAGTGAGAAACATTCCTTTTCTTTAAACCCCTTTCTCAAAACAAGCAAGGGTTTTTCTACTCCTTCATGTTAACCTTATTCAGTAATTCCCTACAATTAATCGCAGAGGTGTTTTTATTGAAATCAAGGCACATAATCACTTTTCTGTAAGCAAAACCGGAGTGAGTTTGTAAAGAGGGAAACCTCATAATGAAATTTCTATTCAATTAAATATTCATAGTGTGGGCACTAAAAATAAAATCCGGCCATCTTTGCACGCCCACATATTCCTGAAGTAAATATTTTATGCCGGTATGAAAGTTGACGAGGTTGTTGCCGGTTTCTGCCAAAACACGAGTTTGAGATAGCAGATTGCACGAAGGAAAAAAACTGCCGAGATGCAACTTAATTCTGGAATGTTTTACCGGTCCCAATCTGAATGTTTTTTTCATGTAACAAGCCTACTTCAAATTCCCACCTCCCATAAGGCACAGATCTCTGCACAACAATGTCAAACACGAAGTCCGGGGGCCGGATGCGGCCCACAAAGTGGTTTCATGTGGCCTGCGAAGCCATCCTGGAAACAGTGAGGGAACGGCCCCCTCTGCCTTGGTCCTGGTCCAGGCCGGCCAGGAGCCAATGTACAATTTTGTGGTGGCCATCTATGCTGAAACGCATTCAGTCTTAGCTCCATAAACCACCACCACCCCCCACCGTGGCCTGAGAGGAACAGTGAGGCTCCTCCAGTGGACCATGCCTTGGCGCTTGCCCTGGTCCCACCCCTTCTGGCAGAGACCCTCAGATCTGTCCCACTCCTGCCCAGGCCCCCACAGGAACCCTTGACACGAACGATGTAGAACTAGCCATGCCCACCCAGTAGGCCATACCCACTCCATCCATGCCCACCCAGTAGGCCACACACCCCCTGGCCACACCCACCCAGCCCCCCCCCGAGGGCAACCGCAATGCTGATGCGGCCCTCAGTGAAATTGAGTTTGACATCCCTGCATTAAGTACTTGGGATGGTTGATGGGCTGTTGGGTGCTCAGCATTGCCTTTGTTAAGGTTCAAAACACCAAGATTGGAATTCATTCATTTGGCAAAATGGCCAAACCTTCAGCATCCGGATTTTGCACAATCAATAAGAAAATAATAATAGAACCCATCCCAAAGGTGCTTTTTAAAGAGGCAACTGGATTGTGTTTTTCTTTGAAGACGTTTCGCTTCTCCTCCAAGAAGCTTCTTCAGCTCTGACTGGATGGTGGGGAATGGAAGGATTTATACTCCTCGCAGACAGCTGGTCATTTGCATTCTTTTAGAGCAGGGGTTCCCAACCTTTTCTATACCCCGTACCCCTAGAACACTTCCGATATAGTCTCGCACCCCTTACAAAAGTCTGAAACAATGGCAACGAATTATGCCTACACACTATAACTTTGAAACTTCTAAATCCAAGATTTCGCATCCCCTGGAATATTGCCTCGCACCCCCAGTTGGGAACCCCTGTTTTAGAGAGTCGTTGAGGCCACTTGGACGTTTAGTTGTGTTCTCGGGGTCACCTGAGTGGTGCAAATGGGTGTGGCATCTACTCAGCTGCACACATACACACATTTTCTTACACTTTTTTTTTATTTAGTTAGAAAATTTATACTGTCTACTCATACAAGGCGACTCAAGGCAGTGGACATAAAAACAAAATATAAAAGGGAAAAAAAAACATCCCCACCCAGCAACAGTACACATTCATGCCAGCCATTTAATGGGCTCCATCCCACTCTGGATTCCCCAGGCCCATTGGCAAAACCAAGTCTCCAGGGCCTTACGAAAGGGTGTGTAAATGGGGTCCAGTCTCATTTCTGGAGGGATGATGTTCCAAAGGGAGGGAGCCACTATGGAGAAGGCCCTTCTTCTAGGTCACAACAGTTGTACCTCCTTAGGGGATGGGACCCACAACATTCCTTGTGTCCCTGCTTTAGTGGGTCTGGTGGACGTGCCCTGCAAGAGACGGTCCCTCAGATAACCTGGTCCCAACCATGAAGGGCTGGCTTTAAAGGTGACAACCAGCACCTTGAATTGCACCCGGAAGCAAATCCTGCACACAGAAAGCAACATCTGCTTTAAGGTAAGAGGCAGATTGCAAACATCTTTACTAAGAGAAGGCATATGGATCCCCAAGTTGGAAGGAGCTTAATTAAAGGGGCGTTGTTAAAGCTGCCTTCTGCATTTTGCTATGTGGCCACAATCCAAGTATGACAAAGCAGACAAATCAGGCAGAGATGTGTCTGGTTGTCCCAGGTTTATGAATCAACAAAGACTGTTGGGTGCAACAGGAAGATAAGCTGAGACGCAGCAACGGAAGATACAATATTCATATTTATGCAGATGTATTGTATTTTTGAAGGTTCATTCTTGACCAGTATACAGGTACTTACAATGGAATTTCACTAAGGAAATTTTTTATTGTATAATGCAGTCCATCATCCTTACTGAGAAATAAAAAAACATTATAGGTTTTAATACCTAGCATTGCATCTACATTGTCTAGACATGACGCCGAAAAACAGCTACTAAAAATATTTTATACCGCTATTAAAATATGCTTATTCCAAGGAAAGTAACTCTTCTTTCAACCTTTCTAACTAACTCGAAGTTTCCGTCCAATCAGCATAATCGATTTGCAAAATTCTACATGTACAGGATGAAAACTTAAAGATAATAACACACCAAGACAAACGTTAACCAGCTGAATGACAGCTTCAAAAGTAGGCCAGGAGAAACTACGCAAGAAAAAGGTTATTTAAAAGGGGATGCAGAGAATGAAGTGAAAAGAGGATGGAGAAAAAGAAAGCATTGTGCTTTCATCTGGGCTCTTAGAATCTCCTAGATCCTAGGCCTAGGGCAGGGGTAGGCAACCTTGGCTCTTTTATGACTCGTGGACTTCAACTCCCAGAATTCCTGAGCCAGCCACGCTGAGGGAAAAGGGAGAGATTTCCAAGCTGAGCCATGCTAGCTTAGGAATTCTGGGAGTTGAAGTGCACTAGTCATGAAAGAGCCAAGGTTGCCTACCCCTGTCCAAGGGCAATAAAGAAGGATCTAGATACATCTCAGTTTTTCTCTTTCTCCACTCACCAATTAGCTCAATCAACCACGTTTTTTGGAGTCTGGAGGGTCAGGACCAAAAATGGCTGCCATTTTTGATCATCATTAGTGTGTGATGACTCCATGGGAGTTTGATTCAGGAGAAGACAGTCTTCCCAGATAGGTTGAACCCTGATTTCTAATAGAATAGCAGAGTTGGAAGAGACCTTGAAGGTCTACTACTTCAATTCCTCTTTAAGCAGGAAACCCTGAACCATTTCAGACAAATGGTTGTCCAATCTCTTCTTAAAAACTTCCAGTGTTGGAGCATTCACAATTTCTGAAGGAAAGCTGTTCCACTGGTTGTTTTCACTGTCAGGAAATTTCTCCTTAATTCTAGGTTGGTTCTATATCCTTGATTAGTTTCCATCCATTGTTCTTGTCCCACCTTCTGGTACTTTGGAGAATAGCTTGACTCCCTCTTCTTTGTGGCAGCCCCTGAGATATTGGAAGACTGCTATCATGTCACCCTTAAGTCTTCCTTTTCATTAAACTAGACATACCAATTCCTGCAACCGTTCTTCACATGTTTTAGCCTCCAGCTCTTTAATAATCTCTGTTGCTCTTCTCTGCACTCTTTCTAGAGATGTTTTAATAGGCAATGTTTTAAAAAATATGACAGTACTAACTTCAACTGCATGAACACCTGGAAGCTGATGCCTATTTTTCATGGCTTATGAAGCTGCTATTCCTGAAGTTCAGCAGACATTTCCATAGAAACTCTTTTACCTCAGAAGGAAATGTAACCAGCTTCACCGCTCCATCTTACAGGAATATGATTCATGGAATGACCTTCACATATACAATGGCTAAAACAGAACTCTCTGTATTACATATTGACTTTGAAAGAACAGGGGGGTTCATCTCATTTGCTAGTTATAAACTGCTGGTTTATTAATTAAAGGGATAATTTGACAAGTGTCAGCACCTAGTTTGACCTTGGCTGATCTCAGAAATGAAGTAGGACCAACATAGTTAGCAGTTGGGTGGAAGACTGCCTGAGAATTTCAGGGGTGGGTTGATTGACCAGTCAAAGAACATTCTAGAACAGGGGTCTTCAAACTTGGTCCTTTTATGACTTGTAGACTTCAACTCCCAGAATTTCTCAGCCAGCGTGCCTGGCTGAGGAATTCTGGGAGTTGAAGTCCACAAGTCATAAAAGGACCAAGTTTGAAGACCCCTGTTCTAGAAGTTGACATTAGGAAACAGTATGAGTGTATTCACAAGACCCATTTGAGCCAATCCACGTTTGGAAGTAAAGAGAACCGGTAATATGAATAAATTAAGATAGTTGCCCAAAGAACACAGGGTTGCCTTCTTCTCAAATCTTTCCCAACAGTAACAATTTAGCAGAATAACATAGTTGGAAGGCACCTTGGAGGTCTTCTAGTCCAACCCCCTGTTCAAGCAGGAAACTATAGCATTGAAGACAAATGATTGTCCAATCTCTTCTCAAAAAGAAGAGTTTTAAACAACTTTTTTCTTTCCTAGTTGTTCCTGGTCTACTATGGAAGCTGTCAATTTCCAAAAGAAATATCTATCCATCTTTTTTAGCAAGCCAAAAACATTTGGCTTCCATCATATGGCCCATTCATTTTCCTTCCTCCAACTTGTACATTCCAAAGTCATTCTTGAATCACAGCTTACATCAACTCCAGCCAAATTGTGATGAATGAAGACAATTGACCTTTAATAACCATATACTCCACGCTGGAAAATATTGCATTGACCGAAACTGTATTGCCAACCAGCCTTCTGACTCAATGATTTTTCCCTTGTTCGCAACACCCAAAGTTGCATATGAACTCACATGTTAATCTTAACTACCTCACAAACTGTTTTTAAGAAGACCTACCATTTCGAATGCTCTAAGAACATTTGCAATGCCAATCAGAGTAAAATTAAGATCAAAACTGTGTTATGACAAATAGAGTATACGGAACAGCTCCAATATTATAATGAGCTGTATCCTAATTAAAGTTCAGCTTTGATGTGAATGCTTCCATGTGGTCTTCTTCAATAGCTTGTCTTCTTCTAGAGCAGGGGTAGGCAACCTTGGCTCTTTTTATGACTCGTGGACTTCAACTCCCAGAATTCCTGAGCCAGCACGTCTCAGCTTGGAAACCTCTCCCTTTCCTCTCAGTGTGGCTGGCTCAGGGATTCTGGGAGTTGAAGTCCACGAGTCATAAAAGAGCCAAAGTGGCCTACCTCTGGCCCAGGCCTAGGCCGCTTTATGACTCGTGGACTTCAACTCCCAGAATTCCTGAGCCAGCGTGTCTCAGCTTGGAAACCTCTCCCTTTCCCCTCAGCGTGGCTGGCTCAGGAATTCTGGGAGTTGAAGTCCACGAGTCATAAAAGAGCCAAGGTTGCCTACCCCTGTTCTAGAGTAGTCACTGACTTCTCAGTTTAACCAGGATTCCCCAGAAATATTCAGTCAATGCCCTATCAATTAAGTTGGTCCTTCTTAATGTCCGAGATCAGCCAAGAAGAAATTACATGGTATCCCATGTGCGTTTATGTTAGCTAATAAAACATGTTCATATATAAAGATAGTCCTCAATCTGCAACAGTTCATTTAGTGACTGTTTAAAGTTACAACGGAACTGAAAGAAAGTGACCAAGGACCATTTTTCACACTTACAACCGCTGCAGCATTTCCCTAGTCATTTACTGAAAATTCAGATACTTGGCAACTGACTTCTATTTATGACAGTCGTGGTGTCCCAGAGTCATGCTGTCCCCTTTTGCGATTTTCTGACAAGCAAAGTCAGTGGGAATCCAGGTTCAGTTAACAACTGGGTTACTAACTTAACAACTGCCGTGACTGGCTTAACCACGGTGGCAAGAAAGGTCATAAAAAGGGGCAAAAGTCACTGCTCAACCATCTTGCTTAGCAATTTCGAATTCAGTTGTGCTCGTAATTTGAGGAGAACATGTAGTCAGTGACATGAAAACATGCACAGGCAAAATGCAAAATATAACATTACCTATTAGAATGTGAATGGTGTGCTAAATATGATTAATGCCATCCCTTTTTTCAAGTCTGTTCCCCTTGCAAAACTTGGCATGCATTCTTCCAAACAAGCTTATAAATCTGAAAGAAGCACAGTATTAGAATCCATTTGGCAAGGCCACTTTATTTTAAGGATAACTAAATAAACCTTAAAATATAAAGTGCATGAAAAACTAACTAGGAATCACAAAGAAGACTGTATCTGTGAAAGAAGAAACCTTCTGAATTTTGCGCTGAGGGTTTATTATTAATGAATTCTCTGTACACAGCAGTTTAAACTCTCAAATCATGAGCGTACCGTGCAACGGTACTTTTCAGTCACTATTTAAATCAGCGGTTCTCAACCTGTGGGTCGCGACCCCATTTGGGGTCGAACGACCATTTCACGGGGGTCGCCAAACACCGCAGTCCGCCATTTTTTGGGGGGTCGGCCATTTTTTGGGGGGGTCAGCCATTTTTTTCCCCTTTGCGATGCGAGCCCGCCATTTTTTTTGGGGTCGACCATTTTTTTTTGGGTCGGCCATTTTTCCCCCCCTTTGCGATGCGGGCCGTCGTGCCGCGCATGCGCGATGCAGGCTGGGGTCGAGCCCCGGAAAAGGTTGAGAACCGCTGATTTAAATGATGGACTCACAATATCCATCTTCAGTCAGTGACAATTGTAGTGCAACTGGAGGACACAAAGATAATCTAATTTTCTAGCATGTTAATATGGCAAGGCTTTATTAGATCCAAATGCTGAAACACCTCAGTACAGGTAATCCTCGACTTACAATAGTTCACTTAGTGACCGTTTGAAAGTTATAATGGCACTGAAAAAAAGTGACTGTTTTTCACACTTATGACCATTGCAGCATCCCCACGGTCATGTGATCAAAAATTCAGACACTTAGCAACTGACTCATATTTAGGATGGTTGCAGTGTCCCAGGGTTAAGTGATCCGCTTTTGTGACCTTCTGATTTCAGTGGGGAAAATCGGTTCACATTAACAACCACACTACTAACTTAACAACTGCAGTGATTCACTTAACAACTTAACTGTGGCAAGAAAGGTCTAAAATGGGGGAAAAGATAAGATAACCTTTATTGTCATTTTTTTTACTGTGGGCACAACGGCACACATTAAAAATGAAATTTAGTTGCCCGCTCTCAAAGTGAAACACATACATGACACACACCTAAACATACTATGAACAACATATGTATAGACCCACATCCCTACATATACATAGCAAAAGGATCTCCTGCTTGAGCAGGGAGTTGGACTAGATCAGGGCTTTTCAACCTTTTCGCCCATTGTACCACTTTTAGGATATGGCAACATCCGAGTACCACCAGTCGCCTAGCAAGGTGTCAAAAACTTGATGCCCCCCCCAAAAGGGAAAAAGAGATAAAGTACAGGTAGTCCTCGACTTACAACAGTTCGCTTAGTGACTGTTCGAAGTTACAATGGCCCTGAAAAATGTGCCCCCAAGGCACAGCCGAGCAAGACACCTGCCTGCCTGCCCGCCCGGCTGCGCTCTTCCTCCTGTCTGAGGTTTCCACTGTTGTGAGCATTTCTGTTGAGGGTTGGCAGTGGGGGTGGGGTGGGGGGTGTTTGGTTTTTATTCCACCTGTCTGCTGGTTGGTTGCAGCAGGTTTTGATCACTTCACATGACCCTGGGACACTGTGGCCGTCATAAATATGAATCAGTTGCCAGGCATCTGAATGTAAATCACAAGACCCTGGAGATGCTGCAATATTCCAGCTGATCGGCGCTTCTTCTGGGTTCAGCAGAAGCACCAGGATCAGTGCTGCTTTCCAGCTGATCGGCGCTTCTTCTGGGCTCAGCAGAAGCTCCAGGATCAGTGCCGAGTTCCAGCTGGAGCCTGGCGCTGATCCTGGCGCTTCCGCTGAGCCCTGATAGCCCTGCAGCTCAGGCTTGTGCGGTGCTGCCACCGGTTCAGCTCATTCCCCTCCCCCGCTACCACTTTTCTAGGATGGTCGCGTACCCCCTGCAGGTGCCAATGTACCACAGGTGGTACCTGTACCACTGGTTGAAAAGCCTTGGACTAGAAGATCTCCAGCTCCATTCTGATTGCTTGATGGAGTGAGTGATTGAGTACCTGCATCCATCTCCAGTCAATGGCAATTGTAGTGTAACTGGAGGAAAGACAATTTAATTTTCTAGGATGTTAATATGGCAAGGCTTTGTTTGAGCCAAATGCTGGAACTCCTGAGTATTTGAGAATCGTCCACTTTTTAAGAATGTACTTGCAAATGAGTTAGGGTCCTCATTCCATTTCTACAAGGTTTAAGATGATTCAGGAGTTTTACTGCCCACAAAAGAATGTCATAGCTTTTTTGGAGAAGAAACATTTCCTCAATTCTTCCAAAATATAACTGCCTTTACATAAAAGTCAAAATAATCCTTAGCATGCATTCAGGCCGTCTCAAATAGAAACCTGGATAAGGTAGCTTTATTTAAGAACCTCATAAAATTTCACTGAGCATCACATTTCTATATATATATATTTCTATATATATATTTTTATATATATCTCTATCTCTCTATCTCTCTATCTCTATCTATCTATCTATCTATCTATCTATCTATCTATCTATCTATCTATCTATCTATCTATCTATCTATCTATCTATATCTATATATATATATATATCTCTATATATATATCTATATATATATACTGGTTCCTGTGGATGGCTCTGGGTTGAGCTGAAACAGGTAAAAGAAAGAAAGATTTCTTTCTCCCATATTTGGGTTGACAGGGTGCAATTAAAAAAGAACACTCAATATAAATAAATATGTGTGTGTGTGTGTGTGTCTTTGGTTCTTCGGGCTTTTTCCCACGTAGAATTTGAAGTGTCTTGGTAACGTTTCGACGAAGTCACATTCGTCATCTTCAGGCTGGTGCTTTCGGCTTCGTGCTTCTAGCAGCAATGTGTGATTGCAACTGTTTCTTCCTTTTAACCCCTCATCCAATCAGAGCACAGCCAACCCCCTAACCAATCAGAACACAGCTCCACCCAATCAGAACACAGCCGAGCTCCCAGCCAATCAGTTCAAACCCCCACTGGAAGTTAAAAGGAAGAAACAGTTGCAATCACACATTGCTGCTAGAAGCACGAAGCCGAAAGCACCAGCCTGAAGATGACGAATGTGACTTCGTCGAAACGCTGCCAAGACACTTCAAATTCTACGTGGGAGAAAACCCGAAGAACCAAAGACCTACATACAAACACCCGCGAAAACCTCAGAAAACAAATATATATATATATACACACACACACACACACACACACACAGACAGACACACACACACACACACACACACACACACACACACACACCAAAACAGACACATAAGACTACTGAGGAACTGGAAACGATTAGCTAGATGAAAAGATTTTTAGAAGACAAACCTGCAGGTAAATAATTTAAAAAATATCGGAATACAGATATATGAGAAAAATGTTAGGGCTAGGGCTGCCAATATTTAGAAGATAATTTATAAAGGGGTGGAGAAAAAAATGATGGAGGCGCACATTAAATACGCATAAAAGATGCAGCTGTCCTTAGGTGAAAAAATGCTAGCTATACATACAATTATTTTTCATATTTGTGTCAGGACAAGGTAAAATTGTAAAATATCCATTTTTTCCCCCCATGAAAGCAGTGGAAGAAGAAATACATTAAAATTCCGCAGAAGCTGGGAGGCGGTCTTAATAAAATGCAGCCCTTCTAAATGATCATGCAAGTAGTGCCCACTAAAAAAGTAAAATTAGTTTAAGCACCCAACTATTGAAGTGCTCTTGAAGCCAAGGATTTGTTTCCAGATGTTCAGCTTTTGAGTCTCGTCTGGATGTTATCAGAGCTTTTCCTATTAGCAAAGGGCATTATTAGCAGTTGGATAGACCGGATCAATGTGAGTTTGTTTGTTTTTTCCTTTCAACTCTACTCCATTGAGAAATCAGCAACAGATGAGAGACATGTGGGATCACACAACGCTGAATACAAGAAGGTTGTTCAACAAGACGCTTTGTCCGGTAATCCTGGATTGTGGAAAGTACAGCGAACTCCTTTGGTAAAGCTAAATCCTGTGTTTTTTTTTAATGCATTAGAGAGCCAAACGGGAGGAACTGATTCTCAAAGTTGCAATTACAGCTAGGAAGCCTCTTTGTTTATTTAACACATCCTTCCCTTTTCACTTCTCTGGGTTTACTGTACAGGTAGTCCTCGACTTACAGCAGTTCAGACAGAGTGCAGAGAAGAGCAACAAAGAGGATTAAGGGACTGGAGGCTAAAACATATAAGGAACAGTTGCTGGAATTGGGTATGTCTAGTTTAATGAAGAGAAGGATGAGGAGTAACATGATAGCAGTGCTCCAATATCTCAGGGGCTGCCCCAAAGAAGAGGGAGTCAATCTCTTCTCCAAAGCACCTGAAGGGCAGGACAGGAAGCAATGGATGGAAACTAATCAAGGAGAGAAGCAACCTAGAACTAAGGAGAAACTTCCTGACAGT
This sequence comes from Bothrops alternatus, assembly GCA_034064705.1. NCBI lineage: Eukaryota > Metazoa > Chordata > Lepidosauria > Squamata > Viperidae > Bothrops > Bothrops alternatus. The sequence continues at coordinate 116,055 of JARGCV010000316.1, forward strand.
CAGAACAATTAACCAGTGGAACAACCTGCCTCCGGAAGCGGTGAATGCTCCAACACTGGACGTTTTTAAGAAGAGACTGGACAGCCATTTGTCTGAAATGGTATAGGGTTTCCTGCCTGAGCAGGGAGTTGGACTAGATTACCTTCAAGGTCCCTTTCAACTTTTTTATTATTATTGCTGTTGCCCTTTCAACTTTTTTATTATTATTGCTGTTGTTGTTAGTTGCGAAGTTGTGTCCGACCCATCGCAACCCCATGGACAATGTTCTTCCAGGCCTTCCTGTCCTCTACCCTCTTCTGGAGTCCATTTAAGCTCACGCCTACTGCTTCAGTGACTTCCTCCAGCCACCTCATTCTCTGTCCTCCTCCTCCTCCTCCTCATTATTATTATTATTATATTATTATTATTATTATTATTATTATTATTATTATTATTATTATTATTATGTGACTGTGTGAAGTTCCAACGGCACTACCAAAAGAGACTTAGGGCCGTTTTTCACACTTACAACCATTGTAGCATCCCCTATGGTTGCATGATCAAAATTCAGACTCTTGACAACTTGATTCATATTTATGACGGTCACAGTGTCCCGGGGTCACGCAGTTCCCTTTTGTTGATTCCCTTCTGACAAGCAAAGTCAGCGGGGAAAAAAATTCACTTAACAACCGTGTGACTAACTTATCAAGTGCAGTGATTCGCTTAACAACTGTAGCAAGAAAGGTCGCAAAATGGGGCAGAACTCACTTAACAACTGAGCAACAGAAATTTTGAGCTCCACTGTGGTCGTAAGTCAAGGATTACCTGTACAGAATACCTATTTGTTTGTTTTTTAAGGTCTATTTGAGATATTCAGAGCATGATCTTTGAAGGATTGTGTGCCATCAACAACTCTTGGTGACCAGATGGATTTCTCTCTGTGACATCTGTCCCTACCTGATCGTTGAAGTCTTCCAACAGCACATTAATCGTCATAGTAACGGAGTCCATCATTCATCTGGCTGCTGCTAGTTGCCCTGTCTCTTTCCTTCCACTTTTCCCAACCTCACAGTCTCCTCCAAAGAAGGCAGGTCTTCAAATGACGTGTCTGGAGTAGGATCATTTGAACCTGGCCATTTGTGCTTCAAGTGAGAACTTGATGAGGTTCATAATGAGGTTCAGTGGTCCATATTTTTTTGTTTTCTTGGCTAGCCATGGTCTTCTCAAGAGTCCTCTCCAATTCTAAGGTATTGATATTCTTATTCTGCTTCTTCAAAATCCAACTAGCCATCTGTCAACGCTGCTAACATCCAATGTTTTTGCTTTGACAACATATGGAGTTGTAACCATTTCCCTTCTTGTGTTTTACTCTTAGAATTAGAGTTAGAATTAGATGATGGGGGGGGAGGAGGAATGTGCATGGGAGTTTACTTAAGACATAACAATACTGTAACTAGTGTGAGAACCAAGGTTTTTGAAATAAGAGATGATAAGAATTGGCCAGGCTGGAGAACTGGAGGGAGAGCCTGCATTTCAAACTAATTGGAGAATGTGATTTATGACTGTAAATTATAGAGGAGGGAATTATACTTTGATACTATGTGTTCAGCGGAGGGGAATTCAGATTTTGGGTTTGACTATGCTATGCTTCTTGAATAAAGATTCTTTAAGGTAAACAATGCCCCAAAGTTCTTTGAAGAGTTTCATCTGTCGGAACCATGAAACCATCTTTGCCTGGCCATATAACACGAGCCAATATACACTATTCCACTTCCCACCATCTTTTGAGCCCAACATTTTCCGTCACCGAGCAAGAAAGTTCTTAAGTTGAGTTTTGCCCCATTTTACAACCTTTCTTGCCACAATTGTTAAGTGAATCAGTGAAATTGTTCAGTTAGTAACGTGGCTGTTAAGTCGAGGTCGTCCTCAAGCGTATGACCAAAATTTTTGTTGCTAAGTGAGACAGTTGCTAGGTGAATTTTGCCCCATTTTACAACTTTTCTCGTCACCGTTGTTTAAGTGAATCCCTGCAGTTGTTAAGTTAGCAACACAATTGTGAAGTGAATCTGGCTTCCAACTTGACTTTGCTTGTCAGAAGGTCACAAAAGGGGGTCATGTGACACCCCCCCCGGAACACTGTAACGGTCAAAAATATGAGTCGGTTGCCAAGCCTCTGAATTTTGATCACATGACTACGGGGATGCTGCAACGCTCGTGTGAAAAACGGTCATAAGTCACTTTTTCCAGTGCTGTTGTAACTTCAAACAGTCACTAAACAAGCAGTTGTAAGTTGAGGATCCCGTTTCCTCATAGCAAGGAACTGAAACAATAGGTGGTGCTAAAAGCCCTGGGCAAGTTCATAGTTCAGCTGAAATTTGAGAACCAAACTCATTTCACAGCTTGTGTTTTTAAATCTCGCCACTATGAAAGCTCTCCCAAGCAGCGTTTTAGGTGTTGTATATCAGGTGCCAGGATGATTGCGGCATAATATGTTTTTATGTTCAATGCTGATTGTTTCAATAAAAGAATTTTTATAGTGAAAAAAAAAATGTCAGTCTAGAAAATATCCATAAAACCACCTGGCTTGCATTTAGATGAGACAGTAGATGACAATTATTGGGAATCAGAACAATAAAGAGATCATAGATACCATTCTGAAGGCAAAATCCAACTAAGGAATTAAATCAAATCAAATCAGCCCCGATTATCTTTCCCACCACCATAAATGCATCAGGATCTGTCCTTTTCCAGATCCAGCAAACAGATAAACCGACTAGACAGAGAGGAGTTGGCTAACATAAAGGAACAAACTCCAGACTGGTTTGGGGATGACTAAGAGAGAAGAATTCCACAAATCGGTAAAGGGGAAATCTAAGTCCCACTTTGCCATTTTTTAAAAACTTTTAAAAAGATGCAACAAACTTAATCGAGAGAAGGGAGATTAGCAAATAGAAATTTTAGTATACAGAGTCCTCACCTTATGACCACAATTTGTGAAGTGAGTTTTGCCCTGATGATGATGATGATGATAATAATAATAATAATAATAATAGTAATAAAGTTGGAAAGGACCTTGGAGGTCATCAAGTCCAACCCCTTGCTCAGGCAGGAAACCCTATACCATTTCGGACAAATGACTCTCCAGTCTCTTCTTAAAAACTTCCAGTGTTGGAGCATTCACCGCTTCTGGAGGCAGGTTGTTCCACTGGTTAATTGTTCTCACTGTAAGGAAGTTTCTCCTTAGTTCTAGGTTGCTTCTCTCCTTGATTAGTTTCCATCCGTTGCTTCTTGTCCTGCCTTCTGGTGCTTTGGAGAATAGCTTGACTGCCTCTTCTTTGAGGCAGCCCCTGAGATACTGGAAGACTGCTATCATGTCCCCCCTCGTCCTTCTCTTCATTAAACTAGACGTTCCCAATTCCAGGAATAGTTCTTTATATGTTTTAGCCTCCAGTCACCTAATCATCTTTGTTGCTCTTCTCTGTACTCTTTCTAGAGCCTCAACATCTGTTTTATGACTTTTCTTGCCACATTCTGTTAAGTGAATCACTGCAGTTGTTAAGTTGGTAACACGATTGTTGTTACTGAACTTTGTAAGTCAAGCCCCCCCCCTGTATTTTAGGACTGGTCTATATTTGCTTACTTATAAGGAAGACTTTTGGACTTCCTTCCAAGTTAACATGATTAGGAAAACATACCTGTGTCTCTGTTTCTAGGTATCAAGGTCCCCAGTTTAAGTAGGTCTGTAGTACAGGTCAGTTATTATAGCTACCTGTAAAATCCAGGTCTACTCAAGGAAATCTTGACAACTGGATTTCAACCATATATGTATTGTACAAGTGCAGAGAAGCACAATCAAGGGTAAAATCTATTCTCCATCTGTACCAAGCCAGGAGACTTAAGCAAGAGTTGAACATTAGTGTGTGTGTGTTTTAGCTGTGCTGTAGTTTTAAAAATTATTTCAGCCTCCAAAGGACACAAGGTTCATGTTTGGTACTATGGTAACCTTGCCAGAAATGGAATTTGGGCCCTTTGGGGGGTGAGTGGAGGGGTTTAAAATTTCATAATAGATGAATCCAGCTGAGCACATATCTACTTTGAAGTTCTGAAGGGTAAGAGATGGCAAATCAAAATTCTCCCTAATACTTCTCCAAATTGAAATCTTTTCTGCTGATTTCAACAGTGGGATTCAAAGGTTGAGGTGTCCGAATGGGTTGGTTTTCTTGCAGATGTTTCATGACTCAACTAGGGAACATCATCAGTTCTGGAAGGGAGGAGAGTTTTCTCAAGAGATTTGAACTTTGGGGCCCTTGGTCCTCTCTGAGCTTGGTTGTTTTCCTGTAGACGTTTCATTACCCAACTAGGGAACATCATCAGTTCTAAATATCTAGAGCATTGATGGTATTACCTAGTTTGGCCAATGAATATATCTGCAAGGAAACCACCATGTTCAGAGAGCATTAAGGGCCCTTCATTTCTGAGCTATAAATATGCTCCTTTATTGGTTTCCAAGGGTTTTCAGAAGCTGAATGTGCCTTTTGAGCTACAGCTTGCCTAGCCATGCTTAAGCCACAAACAATGGCTAGGCATGAAAAGGGCCATGTGCAGATTGAGAGAATCCCATTAAACCTGGAAAGTTCTTTCAGGTGGAAGAATAGGAGACAGATTAAGCCAAGCCAAGCACTTAGAGATAAGTTAATGAACAAATAGCTTGACAATGGCACTAAATGGGAGGCAGCATCAAACTGAGAATTGTGGTTACAATCCTCCCCCTCCCTCTTGACAACTTCCTCTTCCAAAACAGGTTTGTTTTTTTTGAGCATTTCCAGCTGTTTCAAAGAGGGTGAAATACTCCCCCAAATATTCTCAATCTCCAAACACTTTCTGTGATTTTTAGATGGTTAAATTTCTGTTTGTTTGCTTGGGGGCCAAGAGCAATTTAAGATTGTGTCTTCTAAGCAGTGGTGTTTCATTCATTTACCACCTCAACTCTAATCTAATTTGGAAAATAAAAGTCCACACAAGGACATTTAAAGGAGCTTTTTAAAAATATCTTTTCAGGAGCCAACTGCCTGCTCAGCATTCTTTGAACAGAACTAAGGGCTGCAAAGAAAACATGGAAAACAACAAACCATCTAGGTTTGTTGTTTCTACAGTTTCCAATTCAAAGGTCTTCTTCTGCTGAAGAGTTTTATCCATTTATAGTTTGATTCCATATTCATTAATCTGACAATAATCTGGATGCCAAGGGACTTTTCTCATCCAGTGAATAGGCACGGATGGCTGAAGGCCTCAATAACAGAGATGAATTAATTGTGGAGGCATCCTATCCACGGGGTTCAAGAATTACAGAGTCCTCGACTTACAACCGTTCATTTAATAACCGTTTGAAGTTACAACGGCACTGAAAAAAATTTGATTGATGGCCATTTTTCGCACTTATGACCATTGCAGCATCCCAGCGGTCACGTGATCAACATTCAGACACTTGGCAAGACACTTGACTCAGTGTTGGTTATGACCTATAAAGCCCTTTATGGCAATGGACCAAGATACTTGCGGGACCGTCTCCTGCCTCATGAATCCCAGCGACCGGTTAGGGCGCGTAGGGTTGGCCTCCTACGGGTCCCATCTGCTAAACAATGCCGTCTGGCGGGACCAAGGGCAAGGGCCTTCTCTGTTGCTGTCCCAGCCCTCTGGAACCAGCTTCCCTCGGAGGTTCGTACTGTTTCCTCCCTCCTAGCCTTCCAGAAAGGATTGAAGACACATCTATGCCGACAGGCTTGGGGCATGTGAGCTGCGCTCTGCCCCTCGGCCCTAAGAGTGTCCCGCCATCAGTGCATGTGAATTGATTGAGTTTGTGTGTGGTATGAATGTGTTAATTTTAAAATTATTGTAGTATTTTTTGTTGTGAGCCGCCCCGGGTCTTTGGAGAGGGGCGGCATATAAATGTGATTTAAATAAATAAATAAATAAATATTGATGACAATTGCGGTATCCCACGGTCATTGTGATCCATTTTTGTGACATTCTGGCAATGGGGAAGCCAGATTCACTTAACAATCACGTTACTGACTTAACACCTCCAATGATTCACTTAATAACTGTGGCAGGAAAGGTCACAAAATGGGGCAAAACCCAGTTCACAAATGTCTCACTTAGTAACAGAAATTTTGGCTCAATTGTGGTTAGGTCAAGGACTACCTAGTTCATACTATCCAAGACTCAAGACTCGCAATATGTCTCGTCTAATGAAAAGAAGGACCAGGGGTGACATGATAGCATCTTCCAATAGTTGAGGGGCTTCTACAAAGACAAGGGGGTCCACCTATTCTCCAAAGCACCTGAAGGCAGGACAAGAAGCAACGGATGGAAACTAACCAAGGAGAGAAGCAACCTGGAACTAAGGATAAATTTCCCATCAATGAAAACAATCAATCAGTGGAATGGCTTGCCTTCAGAAGTTGTGGATGCTCCATCACTGGAGGTTTTTAAGAAGAGATTGTGTAGCCATTGGTCTGGAATGGTATATAGGTCCTCCTGCCTGTCACTACTAACTCTGTTATTTTATAGATAAGGAACGGTTGCTGGAATTCGGTATGTCTAGTTCAGTGGTTCTCAACCTTTTTCAGGTTGAGACCCCACTTGCCCCGCCCATGCGCGCCGCGACCCCGCCCCCCGCGCGCGTGCGCAATGGGCCAATCCACGCGTGCGCAGGGCGCACGCACCGGAAAATTAAAAAAAAAATAAAAAAACAAAAAACAAAATGGTGGACCGCAACGGGTGGATCCGCGCATGCACGGCGCGCGTGTGACGGGCTGATCCGCACATGCGTGGCGCGCACGCGCCAAAAAAAATTTAAAAAAATTAAAAAAAATATGGCGGACCGCGGTGTCCGGCGACCCCCGCGAAACGGTCGTTCGACCCCAAATGGGGTTGCGACCCATAGGTTGAGAACCACTGGTCTAGTTTAATGAAGGGAAGGACTAGGGATGACATGATAGCAGCCTTCCAATATCTCAGGGGTTGCTCCAAAGAAGAGGGAGTCAAGCTATTCTCCAAAGCACCTGAAGGATGGACAAGAAGCAACGGATGGAAACTAATCAAGGAGAGAAGCAACCTAGATCTAAGGAGACATTTCCTGACAGTTAGAACAATTAATAATAACATGGGGCAACCTTTGAAGAATGTCCGGGGGCTGCAGGTGGTCCAGAATGAGGCCGCGCAAGCTGTCTTGGGTCTCCCAAGACATGCTCATGTCACTCCGGCTCTCCGTGAGCTGCACTGGCTACCAATTGGTCTCCGAACACAATTCAAAGTGTTGGTTATGACCTATAAAGCCCTTTATGGCAATGGACCAGGATACCTGCGGGACCGTCTCCTACCTCATGAATCCCAGCAACCGGTCAGGGCGCATAGGGTTGGCCTCCTACGAGTCCCGTCTGTTAAACAATGCCATCTGGAGGGACCTAAGGCAAGGGCCTTCTCCGTTGCTGCCCCAGCCCTCTGGAACCAGCTTCCCTCAGAGGTTCGTACTGCTTCCTCCCTCCTAGCCTTCCGGAAAGGGCTGAAGACACATCAATGCCGACAGGCTTGGGGCATATGAGCTGTGCTCTGCCCCTCGGCCCTAAGAGTGTCCCGCCATCAGTGCATGTGAATTGATTGAGTTTGTGTGTGGTATGAATGTGGTTAATTTTAAAAACTGTTGATGTATTCTTGTTGTGAGCCGCCCCGGGTCTTCGGAGAGGGGCGGCATATAAGTGCAAATAAACTTGAAACTTGAAACTTAACCAGTGGAACGACTTGCCTCCAGAAGTTATGAACACTGGAAGTTTCAAAGAAGAGATTGGACAGTCATTTGTCTGAAATGGTATGTCCTGCCTGAGCAGGGAATTGGACTAGAAGACCTCCAAGGTCCCTGCTAACTCTATTATTCTATTTTGCACGTTTTTTTGAAGAGACCGCGGCTGCAAGTGTCTTTACTTGAATGCAGGCATCTACATGTCAAAATCTTTCTGAATGTGATCACAAGATTAAAGCTGGACAAGGATCGCAAAAAGATTTTGGAACGCAAAGCGAAGTCTCGCCAAGTTGGAAAAGAGAAAGGAAAATACAAGGAAGAAACAATTGAGAAGATGCTAGAATAAAATGGACTTTTTTGTCAGATCCATTAAAATTCCAGTAAATTGTAAAAAAAAAAATCTTTCTGAATGATCTTTAGGTTTAGAAGCTGTTCACTGTTAGGATGTGCAAAGCAAGGTCTCACACGGAACTCAAGGATGCTCTTAGTTTATAACAAAAAAAAAAATAGCCCTAACAAAAGACTACTAATTTGCCATCTATATGTAAGTACAATTCAATGTTTCACACTTTTAAGCACGACTTCTCAAATCCTTCCACTAAGCAGCTCTTGCAGCCGTTGCAATATGCAATAGAGAGAAATACTTCAAACAGGCTGAAGATTAATAAAATATATTTTTGAAGTGCAGTGAATATAAGCTCTCCCCTATAACGCGCTTCTCTCAGGTAAGATTATGATGCTTCCATAATAATTCTGAATACAGGTAAGTCCTTGACTTATAACCATTTCAAGTTACAACCACACGGGAAAAAAAGGGACTTATGGCTATTTTTCACACTTACGACCCTTGCAGCATCCGCCAGGGTCCCGTGACCGTAATTCAGATGTTTGGCAACTGATTCGTACTTATGACGGTTGCAGGGTCCCGGGGTCATCTGATGCCTTTTTTGTGTTCTTCTGACAAACAACGTCAACAGGGAAGCCAGATTCACTTAACAACTAACTTAACAAGTGCTGGGTTTCACTTAATAATTATGACAGGAAACGTCAGAAAATGGGGCAAAACTCACTTAACAAATGTCTCACTTAACTACACGTGAAGTGTTAATATCACTTTACAATGCCCTGGTAAGGCCACACTTGGAATCCGGCATCCAGTTTTGGGCACCACGATGTAAAAAAGATGTTGAGACTCTAGAAAGAGCGCAGAGAAAAGCAACAAAGATGATTAGGAGACTGGAGGCTAAAATATATAAGGAGCGGTTGCTGGAATTGGGTATGTCTAGTTTAACAAAGAGAAGGACGAGGGGGGACAGGATAGCAGTCTTCCAGTATCTCAGGGGCTGCCACAAAGAAGAGGGAGTCAAGCTATTCTCCAAAGCGCCTGAAGGCAGGACAAGAAGAAGCAACTAGTGAAAACTAATCACGGAGAGAAGCAACCTAGAACTAAGGAGAAACTTCCTCACAGTGAGAACAATTAACCAGTGGAACAACCTGCCTTCAGAAGCGGTGAATGCTCCAACACTGGAAGTTTGTAAGAAGAGACTGGACAGCCATTTGTCCGAAATGATATAGGGTCTCCTGCCTGAGCAGGGGGTTGGACTAGATGACCTCCAAGGTTCCTTCCAACTTTTTATTATTATTATTATTACAACTGAGTTCGTAAGTTGAGGACTATCTGTATTGCATTTCAACAATGCCTGTAGAGGGGGGAAGAAGCCCAATAAAAAGGAGCATTTGCATTCATTTTAGGCAAGTCCAGACTCAGGAACAGGATGGTTGTTACAGACAGCAATTGTGAGAAATATTTTAATAGAATAAAGTCTAAGTGCAGATCCACTTTCCATCCTTAAATGACCACGATGCACCAGAAGCAACATCAGGAATCAAAACGCTCATCTACATTATAAGTCCCATTCAGATGTTAACAGCTGTAAAATTCATTTGCAATCTTATAGTATCAAAAAAACAAAAAAAAACCCATATTCCCACTTACAAAGCAGTGGAAAATCTGCATCTCCAGATAACCACAGGCTATATTCTATTGTTGGGCTAATTCTTTCTTTGGCTCTAAAGAAACTCTGAAATAATTCTCAATTTCAAAAAGATCTCCCCCTTTGCCAGTCTAGATACATATATGCAAGTCAATATGATGTGATCAGATTTCCAATTTTCCAATTTCCAATTTTCCAACCCCTCCCTCCACTGTATATATTTTAAAAAAAGAAATTCTAGGTCAACCATTCAAAAATAATAACAACAAGGAACAGTTGCACAATGTAAAGACAGTAAATAGCCAGTTTGGCTCTTAAGGACTTGTTTTTCAGTGATTTTTTCCCCCTAGCAAAACAAGGACATAAAGAGAAACACGATAACCCCCGATTATAAAACTATCCGACACCACAAAAACTTTTTTTTAATGAACATTTTTCCTTGTAACCAACAGTAACCCGCATCAATCATCCCGAAGCAGGGGGGGGAAATTCCTTTTGGGAAATCACACGTGCTTGTTTTCCCATCTGCAAAATATACTTTTATAATCTGGATTATAATATATCATTATTTTCTGTTTGGAAATCAAGGCCCCTATAGTTTTTTCTTCTTCCACTTTTGCAGTTTGGCCTGCTTTTAATTTTTAATTGGTCCCGACACCACCTAGGCACAACTCAAACCCCCCCCTCCCCCCAAACACACAAGGCATATTTCACAACTCAGACACACAAACACATATTTTGGGGGGGGGGAGGGAGGGTCCGGAATGCAATTATTTTCCTTGCTCTTCTTCCAACTTGTAATGACAGCTTCGATGCCACCCAAGCATAATTCTACAGGGCATTTCCCAAACTGTAGCTTTTTCTGATTTATAAACATTTCTCAACCTCACGGATTCTCCTCCTCCAACAGGCAGACAGTGCTGCTGGTCACGTCAACCTGACATGCCAACCGGTGGTGGTGGTGGTGGTGGTGGTGGTGGTGGTGGTGGTGGGGTGGGGGGGAAATGTGCACCAGAGCAGAGGATTAAAAACACAGAAAACCCACACAAACTCTGAACTGCAGATCTGTGAGTCAGAGAAAGAATCTTTTCTGTTGCCAAAAAAAAAATATTTTTTTTTAAAATCAGATCCAGCATCTACTAGGTATCAACTAGCTTTCCCTCCCCCCTTCCCCCCCCCCATATCCTATACAGGCTTACTCAGAACTTATAGTGCTGGGAAACTCAACAGAGTTAGCAGAAAAGTATGCAGAGGGTGGAAGTCCAAGGTTTTTAATTAAATGGAGGTGGGGAGGGAGGGAGGGAGAGGGAGAGAGGCAAAAGGAGGATTAATAAACCGCCTCTTCTGCAGAGATGAAATTGGGCGCTTTCAAGCTCTTTGGGCTGTAGGGAGTAAAGATGTCGAGGAATTTATACTTCGGACTGTCCCATTCAGAAAACGCACCCTGGTCTCCCTTCTGCACCCCTGAAAGCTTCAGCAGCCTTTTGCAATAGCTCCCCCAATTCCACGCCTGCAGAGAGAGCCCCACTGAATGTTCAGCTCTGGTTTCTGAGTTAACCTTAAATCGGATCTGAATGCAAAGCAGAGATTTCTCTCTCTCTCTCTCTCTCTCTCTCTCTCTCTCTCTCTCTCTCTCTCTCTCTCTCTCTCTCTCTCTCTCTCTCTCTCTCTCTCCCTCTTTCTTCCTCTCTCCCTCCCTCTCTCTCTCTCTCTCTGGAGAGGGAAAGGCTGGATGGCTAAATGGTATCCAAAGGGAAAAGAGGACTTGAAGCCTGGAAAAGGGGGGGAGGGAGGTCCAGAAGGGGAAGACTGCAGGAACTGGAGAGGGAAGGGAGGCAGGAAAGGGAGCGAAGAAGGGATTGGCCAAAGGGGGGAAGGAGGAAGGGAAAGAGCAGATGGAAGGAAAAGAAGGAAGGAAGGAAGGAAGGAAGGAAACGGGGAAAAGAAGGAGGGAAGGAGAAAAGGGGAAGGAAGGAAGGAGGGAAAGGAGAGGGGCAGGGAAGGAGGGAAAGAGGAAGAAGAAAAAGAAGGGAGGAGGGGAGGGGAGGCAGGGCGACCTCCGAAGTTTCTCCTTATCGCTTCGCCAGGCCAAAACTCACCGAGCCGAGCGAGGAAGCGGCCGCGCCGCCGGACCTTGCAAGCCGGACTCCCGCCTCCCGCCGGCCAGCGCCCCCCTCCTCGGAGCCCCTCGCCCGCGGCTCTGCGCCGCCCGCGAACTTCCCCGGGCACGGCGGCTGCGGAACCCGGCTGGACGGAGCTGGAGCAGCAGCGGCGCTCCGGGGCGGCTTCTGCCGAGGGCGGCGGTGCTCGGGACGGGGAGGCGGGCGCTGACCCTCCGGCCAGCTCCTCCCTCCGATCCTGCGCCCGGCCAGCCGGCTTGCTTCGGCTCGAGTGGCGCGCCCGTCCGGCTGCGCTCGGGTTACAGCCGCTGCTGCCGCGCGCGCGCGCTCCGCCTCCGCCGCTCCCGGGTCTGCCGCGGGGGCGCGCCTCCGCTCGCCCCCGCCTTCTTCCCTCCCCCCCCCGGGGGACACTCCGCGTAACAGCAGGAGCAGGAGGGGCGGAGGGGGACCGGTTCACACGTTCCTAACCAAGGGGATCTTGCGCGTGGATGCAAGCGCTGCTTGGCTAGGAACGCGTGAAGCGGCTCCCCTTCCGCCCCACCTTCCTCCTTACTGTAGCTTTAGGGGCTGGGGTGGGGGTTCCCAGCCCCGTTACGCGGAGCCCCTCCCCCCCCGGGGAGACCCGCGGGTATTTGTTCCGCGGGATGCGAGTTTTCCTTGGCTGGTATGATTCCTATCCTGCCTTTCCTCCAGACCGTAAGGCGGAGATTTCCCTCCGTTTCACGCTCATCCGCACGCACACGCTAATACAACCATCGCTGCCTCGGGCAGAGAGATGGGGCTGCGTGCCCCGTTTGGATGGCAGCTCCAGTGAAGTTTCTGGCGTAGCTGCCGGTGGATTTAATCTCGATCTGCCTAGGACTTTGTGGCTGGTTCTTAAACCGAGGCTGTTCTCACACCTGTGCGGTAAAAGAAGCCGTGTTTTAGGTTCCCGCCTCACCCTGAACCAGAAGCTAAGGCACCAGTGTGAAACCGAAACCGAAAGTAAGGACAATCGGACCTGATTGCCGCCAGCAGCTTGCTGGGAAATTGGACTCTAGAAGATTAAGCTGGAAGGGTTGTTTTTTTTTCCTCTCCCAAAAGGAGTCCTTGAAAGTAAAACATTGACATCTAATCTTTATTATTGCCCTGAAAACCACATGGGTGAAATCATTAAAAGTGAACTTTGAAAACAGTCCTACTTTTTAAAACACAAACTATGTAAAATTGGTCAAGTTTAGCAACTTGTATAAATTGATGGGGTCCCCCCACAAAAAAAAAAACACTGGGCAACTTTAAGAAATGTGATTTCATGTTAGCTGGAAATTCGGGGGATTTGAAATCCATTGAAGGAAGTTAGCCCAGAGAAGGAAATATTAAAAGGGCAGAAAAATATATTTTTCCTCAAAAGGATTTTTTTAAAAACCAAACCTGGCCCCAAATCTATCTCTCTGCCCCAAGCAAGAGCTAGCCCCATACGAATGCAGATGTAGAACCATCAGAAAGCTGAAGCCAGAGCACTCAAGAAGACCAAGAGAAGATCTGCATGCCCCACCCAAACTCTAAGAGTCATTAGCCCCATCACCTGGGAAGCAGGATATGATAATAGGATTAAACCACAGATATCAAGGCCTAGAAAATACACTCAGAAATAGCTTCAAGGTTCATGCCACAGGAACAGGAAACTATTCCAAAGGCTAGAGGGGGTATAAAAACCTACTGCCCATGTGCTCAAGGTCTCTTTCCTCTCTCCTCCTTGCAAGGACCATCTTTCTGCTTCTTCAATAAACTGTAACCTTCTTCCCAAAGCAGTCGCCATGTTGCTTATTTATCCCGGCTTGGATGAACCAGGATGAAGACTTACTTCTGACACCATGTTGCCAAACACTGGTATAAACTAGGTCATCTTAACAATGTTGTCTGGATATTGCCTGAAAAAAGTAGCTGTACTTGTAAATCATGATTTTGATCCCTCTTCATGGGACTGCTTAAACCTAGATCAACCATGCCTGCATATACAGTAGTACAGGGGTCTTCAAACTTGGCCCTTTTATGACTTGTGGACTTCAACTCCCAGAATTCCTCAGCCAGCGGAGTTGAGGTCCACAAGTCATAAAAGGGCCAAGTTTGAAGACCCCTGCGGTAGTATATTACACCAGGTGTGGTCTTACCTTAGTAAGGCCACACCTGGAATTCTGCATCCAGTTTTGGTCATCACATTACAAAAAAGATGTTGAGACTTAGGAAAAAAACAGTATAACCAATTGGGATCCATACACAGCTAGTCCTCGATACGATGGTTCAAAGTGACTGTTCAAAGTTGCAACAGCATTGCAAAAAAAAAAAAAGGCACTTGTGACCATTTTATCAGACATTTAAGTAAATGGCAGGTGTGCGTGTACGCCACTCGTGTGTGTGCACGCCGGTTGCTTGGATGGAACCATCTCCCTCCCCCCACCCACCTGTCCACAAAACTGGAAACATTGGGGAAGTCTGTCTTAGATAACAGAGTTCGATTTAAGTTAGATCAGGGGTCCCCAACCCCCGGTCTGTGGACAGGTACTGGGCCGCAGCACGCCAGCAACCGGGCCACACAAAGAAGCAAAGCCCCATCTGCGGGATGCAGTCAGCACACAAAACCACACACCCCCTCCGGTCCACGGAAAAACCTCTCTCCGTGTAACCGGTCCCTGGTCCCCAAAAAGTTGGGGATCTCTGTGTTAGATAACAAAACTTTGATTTACGTTGTTTTTGTCTACCTCCAACTTCCTAACCACAAAAGCCATTCCTTCTCCAGGACTATCCACACATCACCACCATGTCCTCTGTGGTCTCAGAAGCTGCTGCTGCTGCTGCCGCCGCTGCTGCTGATTTTATTATAAAATTCAGTTCCCAGTCGAGAAAATTCTTGTCCTTGCAACAAGAGCTGGAGGTTGACACCACAATTAAACTACTAATAACGGTTTAGTACAAGAGAAATGCAGCCACAGAGAACTAGCACGGCAAGAGGGATCTTCCCGTTTCTTAACTTGAATCTGTCTTATATGACAGAACCCTCTCTTGGAGATTCTGCTGCTGGTGCTAAGTTGTTTCCAGCAACAACTACGTGCAGTTGTCAAGCAAGAGGAATCAGCTGCACAACTAACATTTTTCTAGACGAGGAAGGCATTTTCAAGCATGGCAACACAGCAGAGCATCCAGTGTCATAAAAGAGACTTATCTTCAGTTGATAGCACCAACTCAGCCTGGAAGCATCAGGGCAGGTTCACCCCCAGACTTGCTTGCGAAAAGATAGCAGCTGAAAATAAGTGTCTAGGACAGTAAACAGAAGCCGTTGAACCAAAGCAGGCTTCTTTGGGTATAGTTCCTCCTAAAAAACCCATGTGGCTTGACCAAGGACATTGAACGTGTTCAGAAGATGTGCTAAGCCAGTTCTGGTTTGATTTCTCTGTGGCATTAAAAAAAAGTTGTGCACTTCTGCATGGGGAGAACAAGTCCTGAAGTAAACCCGGCTAAGGGACCTATTGTATACAGTTTAACGGGTCTGTTTCGTTTCCCATTGAGAAGAACAGAGTTGGAAGGGACTTTGGAGGTCTTCTAGTCCAGCCCCCTGCTCAAGTGGGAGATCATGTACCATCTCAGACAAATGACTGTCTAGCCTCTTCTTAAAAACCTCCAGCAACGAAGCACCCAGGACTTCTGGTGGCAAGCTGTTCCACGGGTTAATTGTCCTCACTGTCAGGAAGTTTCTCCTTAATTCCAGGTTGCTTCTCTCTTTGGTCAGTTTCCAACCATTGTTTCTCGTCCTGCCCTCTGGTGCTTTGGAGAATAATGTGACCCCCCCCCTTTTTTGTGGCAGCCCCTCAGATACTGGAAGACTGCTATTATGTCACCCTTAGTCCTTCTTTTCACTAGATTTCCCATTAGTCCAGGTTTCATTCTCTCGCTGCTGAAAGTTTTCTAAATCTCTTCCTCCATTTAGACTGGAACCCACCAACTTGATTGACAGAATGTGTTCAGCTATTATGTGATGTTTGCCTGTTTGTCAGTTCTGTTGTTGTGTATTCAGGAAACCATGGCTTAAAGCTCATAAACAAAAAGACTCTTGAGTTCTTTGGAATGGCAAGTGTGTGCTTATGCTTTGTTTGAGGTCTAAACAGCCAATTCTCTTTTTAGTTGGTCGTGGGAACCCAGTTCTTTGAGAGTGACATTAAGTTCATAAATCAGCATGGGATGATAATTCCCAGATAATGGCTTGGTACAAATGCTAGGTTATAATGTGGCTTCTTCGCTTTGGGCTTGCTTTTGTCCTATGCATCCAGCTATTGGGGGTTTTAAATGATGATTGATGGCTGATGTGTGTTAACCCAGCCAAGTAGCTGAAACAGCAAGCCATGGTTATGTAAACCATAGTTTAGGATAATATGTAATGTACCGCCACAGCATTGTCATTCCAAGACATTAATGCATTCAGCTATAAATAAGAGATGTACGTGCCAGCACAAAGTATGTTATGAATCTGCTTGAAGGTATATATATCAAGAGTGTTAAATCTGATTATAAGTACATGTTTCTGCAAGGATTTATGATCCATCAGCTGCTTATGAAAAGTTTCCTATTTTATTTCTGCCCCTTCAGAGACTCCAGGTACCGATTGTACACAGACAAAAATGAAATAATAGTTCCATGCAAAAAAACCCTTGCAACACCCCAGCCTATAAAGGTAGTTCTTGAGTTACAACTGGTCGCCTAGTGCAGAACTTTTCAACCTTTTCACCCATTGTACCACTTTTAGGATATGGCAACGTCCGAGTACCATCACCCGCTTAGCAAGGTGTCAAAAACTTGATGACCAAAAAAAGAAAAAAAGAAGTGAGTAGTACAGGTAGTCCTTGACTTACAACAGTTTGCTTAGTGACTGTTCGAAGTTACAATGGTACTGAAAAAAGTGCCCCCCAAGCCACAGCCAAGGAAGACACCTGCCTGCCCACCCAGCGGCGCTCTTCCTCCTGTCCGAGGTTTCCATTGTTGTGAGCATTTCTGTTGAGGATTGGCAGTGGGGATGGGGTAGGGAGGGTGTTTGGTTTTTATTCCCCCTCGTCTGCTGGGTGGTTGCAGCAGGTTTTGGTCACTTCACATGACCCTGGGACACTGTGGCCGTCATAAATATGAATCAGTTGCCAAGCATCTGAATATAAATCACAAGACCCTGGAGAGGCTGCAACATTCCAGCTGATCGGCACTTCTGGGCTCAGCGGAAGTGCCAGGATCAGTGCTGTTCTCCAGCTGATTGGTGCTTCTTCTGGGCTCAGCAGAAGCATCAGGATCAGTGCGGCTTTCCAGCTGATTGGTGCTTCTTCAGGGCTCAGCAGAAGCACCAGGATCACCGCCAAGCTTCAGCTGGAGCTGGCGCTGATCCTGGCGCCTCTGTTGAGCCCTGACAGTCCCGAAGAAGTGCCGATCAGCTGGAAAGTGGCATTGATCCTGGCGCTTCTGCTGAGCCCTGAGAGCCCTGCAGCTCCAGCCATCTCTCGCTCAGGCTTGTGCGGTGCTGCCACCGGTTCAGCTCATCCCCCTCCCCCGCTACCACTTTTCTAGGATGGTCGCGTACCACCTGCCAGGTGCCAATGTATCACCCGTACCACTCAAGCCCTGATCTAAGGGACTGCTTGAAGTTACAGCCTGCTTGAAGAGGGGGATTACAATCCAGATCCCACTTTCCAATGGTCAGGCCCCACCTCCTGAGGTCATGAGAACCACATGTCGGTCCTGCAGCAACATGACTGCGTTTGCGGCTGTTTGCAGTCACGTGACCATGTTTTACGATGGTTTTTCCGAAAACTGGCAATTGCAGTTTTTGGCAAAACTACATTAGAGCAAGGAATGGGTTTACTTAGGAAATTAGGAGATTCAGGCAGCTCCAGTGGGTATGAAGATTTATTGCAAGCTTAAGCTCTTTACAAGAACCTGAACTACTAACGGCCAGGGAAAGCTAGCGGGAGATAAGGAATTCACAGTGGGCTGGACTTAGATCTCTTCTGGGCGCGAAGGGACTTGAGATTGATGACTCATTTGACCACTCCCTCCCTCGGGTCAGCCTAGTCATCTTCTACACTTAACAAGCACGTTTGCTTAATGACCACGGGGAAAAAATGGTAATAAAACCTGGTCAGCCATGTGACTGATCCATTTTATAACTTATGAGTTAATGACTATAATATGGCAAGGCTCCATTGCTGTCGTAACTTCAGGACCACCTGTGTGTCAGCTACTGCGTTTGCTGGGAAATTTGGTCCCAGCTGTCTGTGTAAACATGATAAAGTAGCAAGTCAATCTCCATTAGCATCCTCATAATATTCATCTCAGCTCAAAATGACCTGTTATTCATTTAAACTGAAATCATGGTCTGTTGTGTACTGCGTGAACCACACACATACTTTGAAGCCTTCTTGTGCTTCCCAGAAAGCACACACTTAGTCACTTTTCTACAACATGGTCTTAAACACAGAACAATTGGGATTCAATCTAGTTGCTGTAGCCTGTGGTGTTTTAAGGACATATCTCTGCTTTTTCTTCTTTTTTTCTGACATTTACAGCTAGGCCAGTCGGAAATACAAGCCAGCAAGATTTGCATATCCAACAATAAGCTAATCTTCTGATCTGTTCACCCGCCATGCTTTCCTGCAGTGGAACTAACTGGATGACTCTTTCAGGATATAATTGGGCTGTTTGATGGCTAGAAAAATTAGAACGCTTCAAAAAAAATTCAGCGTTGTACCCTTTACAATGCACTTTCGTGCCTACTGTGTGCTGCATGCCAAATTGACCTTATCTGTTTAATTCAAGACACCGTGTCGCAGAATTTGTGTCCTAAGAATGAAAAGCATGCGAGCAGAGCGTTAGAAACACATATTTTGAAAGCAGAAGTCTAAGCTCAGTGGTTTTTACCTACCTAATTTGTTTGACTCTGCCCTGCTTAATTCATTAACTATTTTTTAAAAATCTGCTTTTACTTATCGCTGAAATCAAGTGAGGTCATTCTCTTGGCCAGTGAATTTGAGGGAGGTCAAAGGGAATAATCACACGATCCTCCCGGAAACTGCGACCGTCATAAATAGAAACCGGTTGCCAAGCATCTGAATTTTGGTCACGTGACCACAGGGATGCTGCAATGGTCATAAGTGTGAAAAATAGTCATAGGTCCCTGTTTCAGCACTGTTGTCATTTCAAATGGTCGTTAAAGAAAGTCTCCGAACACAATTCAAAGTGTTGGTTATGACCTATAAAGCCCTTTAGGGCAATGGACCAGGATACTTGCGGGACCGTCTTCTGCCTCAGCGATCAGTTAGGGCACATAGGGCTGAATCCCAGCGATCGGTTAGGGCACATAGGGCTGGCCTCCTAAGAGTCCCGTCTGTCAGGCAATGTCATCTGGCGGGGCCTAGGGCAAGGGCCTTCTCCGTTGCTGCCCCAGCCCTCTGGAACCAGCTTCCCTCAGAGGTTCGTACTGCTCCCTCCCTCCTAGCTTTCCGGAAACTGCTGAAGACGCATCTATGCCGACAGGCTTGGGGCGTATGAGCTGTGCTCTGCCCCTGGGCCCTAGGAGTGTCCCTCCATCAGCGACTGTGAGCTGATTGTGTTTGTATGTTGTGTGAATGGAATTAATTTTTAAATTTTTTATTGTATTGTTGTTGTGAGCTGCCCTGGGTCTTAGGAGAAGGGCGGCATATAAATTTGAATAATAAATAAATAATAAATAATAAGGACTACTTGTAGTAATGTTAAAAACAGGTTGACTGGTCATGCTGATTTCCAGGAACCATCTACCACCTGTGAGTCTCTTCTCACAGTCACTCATGCCCTTATCACCTCGAGGCTCGACTACTGCAATGCTCTCTACATGGGGCTACCTTTGAAAAACGTTCGGAGACTTCAGGTAATGCAGAATGCAGCCGCGCGAGCAGTGTTGGGCTTGCCCAGAAATGCCCACATTTCGGCATCACTCCGCGAGCTGCATTGGCTGCCAATTGGTCTCCGAACCCAATTCAAAGTGTTGGTTATGACCTATAAAGCCCTACATGGCATCGGACCAGGTTACTTACGGGACCGTCTGCTGCCCCATGAATCCCAGCGGCCGGTTAGGGCCCACAGAGTCGGCCTTCTCCAGGTCCCGTCAGCCAGACAGTGTCGCCTGGCGGGGCCTAGGGGAAGAGCCTTCTCTGTTGCGGCCTCAGCCCTCTGGAACCAACTTCCCCTGGAGATCCGTGTCGCCCCCATCCTCTCCGCCTTTCATAAATTACTCAAAACACACCTCTGCCGGCAGGCCTGGGGTAGTTAACATCTTGCCCCAAGCCAGTGTATGTCTGTGTGTATGCTGAATAATTGGGTTTTTTTTAAAAAAAATTAAGAGGTTTTATATTTACATGTATTTTAATATGTTGATTTCTACTGTGTTGTGAGCCGCCCTGAGTTCTCCTGAATAGGGCGGCATAGAAATCGAATAAATAATAATAATAATAATAATAATAATAATAATAATAATAATAAGAAAAGCACACGCTTCTTACCTACAGCTGCAAGCTAAGCCATCTCCAATGTAGCATAGATAGTCTGTCTACTCTCTGCGGTACGGAGAGTGGATCAATGCCATTCAAGCTTGCACAATAGGAACGTTAACAACTGCCAAGAAATAATTTGGATGAAAATTAAGAACAGCAAAATCCAAAACTTGGTGGAGGAACACCTCAAGTCTCCAAGATGTTCTTGGTTCTAAGGAATAATGTCGTGCAAAACAGTTGGGCTGGAACTCATGAGAAGATTTAATATTATTTCCCATAATTTTTTTTAAAAAGGCAAGGATTTTATAGCACCGCAGCTGTGTGATGCAACTGTGCCTGGATCTCACCCGGCTACTGCTTCATTTGTAGTCACCAGAAGCAATTCCTCGTCTCTTTAACAGAATAACAGAGTTGGAAGGGGATTTGGGGGGGTCTTCTAGTCCAACCCCCACAACTTCTGGAGGCAAGTTGTTCCACTGATTAATTGTTCTGTCAGGAAATGTCTCCTTATTTCTAGGTTGCTTCTCTCTTTGGTTAGTTTCCGTCCATTGATTCTTGTCCTGCCTTCAGGTGCTTTGGAGAATAGGTTGACCCCCCTTTTGTTTGATGCAGCCCCTCAAATATTGCTATCATGTTTCCCCTACTCCAGACATGTCAAACTCACAATGTCATGTGATGTCGCCCGACGTATCGTGACTTTTGCCCCGTTGCCGGCAATGGGGTGGGCACGGTTTTGTCGTGATGCATCCGGCCCATGGGCCGGCAGTTTGACATTCCTGCCCTAGTCCTTCTATTAATTAAACTAAATACACCCAGTTCCTGCAACTTTCTTCATATATAGTTTCTTTATGTCTTCTTTTATCATTTCTTCCTCTCTCTGTTGCTTCTTTCCCCCAAAATAGCCATATAGATATCTAATACAGGGCTTTTCAACCTCTTCGCCCATTGTACCACTTTTAGGATATGGCAATATCCGAGTACAACCAGTCGCCTAGCAAGGTGTCAAAAACTTGATGACCAAAAAAGAAAAAGGAAAAAAGGGATAAAGTAACAGGTAGTCCTCCACTTACAGCAGTTCACTTAGTGACTGTTCGAAGTTACAATGGCACTGAAAAAAGTGCCCCCCAAGCCACAGCCGAGCAAGACACCTGCCTGCCCACCCAGCGGTGCTCTTCCTCCTGTCTTTCCAGCTGATTGGTGCTTTTTCAGGGCTCAGCAGAAGCACCAGGATCAGTGCGGCTTTCCAGCTGATTGGTGCTTCTTCTGGGCTCAGTAGAAGCACCAGGATCACCGCCGAGCTTCAGCTGGAGCCTGGCACTGATCCTAGCGCTTCCACTGAGCCCTGACAGCCCTGAAGAAGCGCCAATCAGCTGGAAAGCGGCACTGATCCTGGCGCTTCTGCTGAGCCCTGACAGCCCTGCAGCTCCAGCCATCTCTCGCTCAGGCTTGTGCGGTGCTGCCACCGGTTCAGCTCATTCCCCTCCCCCACTACCACTTTTCTAGGATGGTCACGTACCACTTGCCAGGTGCCAATGTACCACAGGTGGTACCCGTACCACTGGTTGAAAAGCCCTGATCTAATACACCTTTTGTAGGCCAATCCTTGATGCATCTAAAGAAATGGTGGTGATCTACCAAAACTTTGGCAAAAATGACTTTGGCAATTACAAGGAGACCATAAGACATTTGTTTTTGCTGCAAAGGAGCATGGCCAGCATATTAAGATGATTGTTGGTATTATCTGTAATTGAAGGGTTCCATTGCTCTTCATCCATTCCAGACAGACAGACAGACAGGTGCTAGCCAATCAACCAGACACTGTGGTAGTAGACAAGGACCAGGAGACAGCAGTGGTGATAGATAATAGATATGCCAAGTGAAAGCAACATCAGGAAGCAGGAGTATAAGAAGCTAGAGAAGGACCAGGAAATGAAAGAATTAGAGAGGATGTGGAAAGTCAAGGCCAAAGTGGTCCCAGCGATGTGGCCGTTGACTCTCAAGCTGAGACAGGCTCCAGCAGATCCCAGAAATAACATCAGCGCTCTCTGTCCAAAAGAATGCAGGGCTAGGGACAGCTAAAATATTCACATAAGATCTAAGATTGAGAAAGACAAGACCCATGGATCACCCATAGGAGAAACATACACTTTTGATCTTCTAGTTGTGAAATTGAACCAGGTCTTGAGAGAAAGAGAGAGAGGAGAGAGGAGAGAGGAGAGAGGAGAGAGGAGAGAGAGAGATAATAAAGTGTGTGTGAGAGAGGTTAAAGAGAGAGGATAAAAAGAGGATAGAGAACGGATAGAATGGAGATAAAGAGAGAATAGAGAGAAAATAGAGAGGAGAGAGAGAGAGAGAGAGAGAGAGAGAGAGAGAGAGAGAGAGAGAAGCCAAGGAGAGATTTAATTAGAGATATGGTAGAAGTTAAAGTAAAGTACTTGGCTGAGTTACATTGATTGTTGTGGCATCTTCTTAAGCCTCCCAGTAAGATTGTCAGGAGGATAAGATGGAGCCAGGCAAGTTAAACTCTGCACGGTGCCTTGAACTATATAGCGGAAAAATGAGATTACAAGTGGCACCAGCAGGAATAATGACATTTCTTAGCTGAAGTCCAGGTGACTGGGTTTATAGCTTTAACTGGAGGCTTATCTTTAAAAAAAAAAAGACAAATATCTTTTTTTATTTTTAGGAAATTGCATTTAGATAGCCCAAGCACCTTATCTCACTGTAGTCTGAGTAAAAGAATGGAAGGTCATGTTATCTGCTCTACCATCTGGAGCTCAACATGGCATCTATTCCATTGTAGGGGATTATCTTTTGTGGAAACAAGGAGTAGAAAGGAGAGATGGTCAACCCTGAGAACATCAGAGTGAACAAACACAACCAGCGTCAAAGAGGAAGTGTATAGATGGGAATCCTTATCCTAACTTTGACTATTTTAATTCCTAGAAGCCAAAGGTTGAGAAGATACCTCCAAATGCCCATCCTCCAACTACACTGGGATGCTTTAGGGCAGCGATTCTCAACCTGTGGGTCGCGACCCCATTTGGGGTCGAACGACCATTTCACGGGGGTCGCCAAGCACCGCAGTCCGCCATATTTTTTTTGGTCGGCCATTTTTTTTGGTCGGCCATTTTTTCCCCTATTGCGATGCGGGCTGTCGCGCCGCGCATGGGCGATGCACTCCATCGTGCCGCACATGCGCGGTGCGGGCCCGCCATTTTTTTTTTGGTTGGCCATTTTTTTGGGGTCGGCCATTTTTTCCCTATTGCGATGCGGGCCGTCGCGCCGTGCATGCGCAATGCGCCCCATCGTGCCGCGCATGCGCGATGCGGGCTGGGGTTGAGCCCCGGAAAAGGTTGAGAACCGCTGCTTTAGGGCCAAGACGGGAAGAAATAGGATGAAACAGAGGCATAGAATCAAAATCACATGACGTATTAGTACTGCTTCGTAAAGCCTTAGTGAGGTCACACCTGGAATCCTGCATCCGGTTTTGGTCACCACATTACAAAAAAGATGTTGAGACTTTGGAAAAAGTGCAGAGAAGATCAACTAAGATGATTAGGGAGCTGGAGGCTAAAACGTACAAAGAATGGTTGCAGCAATTGGGTATGGCCAGTCTAGAAAAAAGAAGGATTGGGGTGGGGGGACATGATAGCAGTATTCCAGTATTTGAGGGGCTGCCCCAAAGAGGAGGGGGTAACCTATTCTCCAAAGCCCCAGAAGGCAGGACAAGAAACAACGGACCTCAAGCGAAGCATAAACACACACTTGCCATTCCAAAGAACTCAAGAGTCTTTTTGTTTATGGGCTTTAAGCCATGGTTTCCTGAATAAACAACAACAGAACTGACAAACACCCCAAAATCACATAATAGCTGAACACGTTCTGTCAATCAAGTCGGTGGGTTCCAGTCTAAATGGAGGAAGAGATTTAGAAAACTTTCAGCAGCGAGAGAATGAAACCTGGACTAATGGGAAGTCTAGTGAAAAGAAGGACTAAGGGTGACATAATAGCAGTCTTCCAGTATCTGAGGGGCTGCCACAAAAAAGAGGGGGGTCACATTATTCTCCAAAGCACCAGAGGGCAGGACGAGAAACAATGGTTGGAAACTGATCAAAGAGAGAAGCGACCTGGAATTAAGGAGAAACTTCCTGACAGTGAGGACAATTAACCCGTGGAACAGCTTGCCACCAGAAGTCCTGGGTGCTTCGTTGCTGGAGGTTTTTAAGAAGAGGCTAGACAGTCATTTGTCTGAGATGGTACATGATCTCCCACTTGAGCAGGGGGCTGGACTAGAAGACCTCCAAAGTCCCTTCCAACTCTGTTCTTCTCAATGGGAAACGAAACAGACCCGTTAAACTGTATACAATAGGTCCCTTAGCCAGGTTTACTTCAGGACTTGTTCTCCCCATGCAGAAGTGCACAACTTTTTTTTAATGCCACAGAGAAATCAAAGCAGAACTGGCTTAGCACATCTTCTGAACACGTTCAATGTCCTTGGTCAAGCCACATGGGTTTGGTGGAATATTTGTTGTGGGTGCTTCATCACTCAGGGCTTTGAAGAAGAGATCGGACAGCTGTATTTCTGAAATGGTATAGGGCAGTGGTTCTCAACCTTTTTCAGGTTGAGACCCCACTTGCCCCGCCCATGCGCGGTGCGACCCCGGTGTGCACGTGTGCGCACGCGTGCGCCGGGCCGATCCGCGCATGCGCGGCGCGTTTTACACAAAAAAATGGCAGACCGCGACGGCCCGAACCGCGCATGCACGGCACGCGTGACAAAAAAAACAAAAAACAAAACAAAATGGTGGACCGTGACGGGCCGATCCACGCATGCGCGGTGCACGCGCGACGGCCCGAACCGCGCATGCGCGGCGCACACGCGACGGAAAAAACCAAAAACAACAACAAAAAACAAAATGGCGGACCGCAACGGGCCGATCTGCGCATGCGCGGTGCACGCACAACAGCCAGATCCGCGCATGCGCGGGGCGCGCGCGGCGGCCCGATCCGTGTATGTGCAGCGCGCGCGCGACGAAAAAAATCAAAAAAACAAAATGGCGGACCGCGGTGTCCGGCAACCCCCACGAAATGGTCGTTCGACCCCAAATGGGGTCGCAACCCATAGGTTGAGAACCGCTGGTATAGGGTCTCCTGCTTGAGCAGGGGGTTGGACTAGATGACCTCCAAGATCCCTTCCAGCTTTATTCTGATTGACTGAAATTGCAGCGAAGCAAAGTGGAGTTGATGCTGACCGTCTCTGCTGGTCTCTTGAAATGGTTGAACTTTATGGGAGAGAGAGCAGGTCTGTGCCCAGGGGATTCTTGGCTAGGACTGGACAGGCAGAAAAAGGCTATTTCAAGTCTTGACTTTAATTTATAAAGCCTTATATGGCTTGATATCGAAGCAGCTACACAGGATCACCTCCTTCAACAAGAACTCTCCTGTCAGCGACTCAGGAGAAACGGTTAAATCTCCTGTTCCCCCAAAATATCACAGAGGCTGAGGGAAGACCCTTCTCTATAATACCTGTCCTGTACAGGGAGTCTTCGACTTACGACCACGATTAAGCCCAAAATTTCTGTTGCTAAGCGAGACATGGATTAAGGGAGTTTTGCCCCATTTTACAAACTTTCTTGCCGAAGTTGTTAAATGAATCCCTGCAGTTGTTAAGTTAGCCACATGGTTGTTAAGTGAATCTGGCTTTCCCCATTGACTTTGCTTGTCAGAAGGTCACCAAAAGAGGATCACGTGACCCCCTGGGGACTCTGCGACCGTCATGAATACGAGTCAGTGGCCAAGCGTCTGAATTTGGATCACGTGACCATCGGGATGCTGCAATAGTTGTAAGTGTGAAAAATGATCATAAGTCGCTTTTTTCAGTGATGCTGTAACTTTGAACGGTCACTAAATGAACTGTGGTAAGTCACGGACTACCTGTAGTAGATAAGTTTACTATCCAAGATCAGGCTTGCTCAGATCTTTAGAGCCTGTTACAATGGACCTCTTGTTTATGTT
>JARGCV010000316.1:145000-167500 GCA_034064705.1 Bothrops alternatus
TCAATATTGCAATGAGGGCGACTCACTTTCCAAGCACTTTGACTGTAATATGCAACTTTGGTGAGTGAAAAAGGAAAAAAAAAAAGCAATCACACAATATTTATTCCTGCAAACTGCAGTGTAGAGCTACACCCTGTGTGTAACTTCTCCCCTCCAAGTAACGTCATATTTGGAAAGGTTTTCTACAGGAAACAAATGAAAGACCAACTCTTTTCTTCGCATTCTGGTCCCCAAACCACACTCAGAGCACATCTGCAACAGATTTAAAACTGCTGGCTCATATATGCTCCTCCCTGTGGTCCTTTTTTCAAGTCAGGGGTATGAAAAATTAAACTCAGAGCAGACGCATGCAAAAGTAAATGGTTCTCCTAAGAAATGTGTTATTTTTTTCCCCTTCTGCGAAGCGCTAACTATAGATGTCATAATATGTTTTATTGCTGGAAGGAAGAGAGATGTGGGGTGGGGGGGAGTGTCCCTGTTTTCGTACAGCTTATAACTTTTCCCAAACTATATACAGCTAGTCCTCGACGTACAACCACAACGGAGCCCAACATTTCCGTTGCTAAGCAAGGCAATTGTTAAGTGAATTTTGCCCCATTTTACAACCTTTGTTGAATTACTGCAGTGGTGAAGTCAGAACTTTAAGACTTGTGGACTTCAACTCCCAGAATTCCTCAGCCAGCTCTGGCTGGCTGGCTGGCTGAGGAATTCTGGGAGTTGAAGTCCACAAGTCTTAAAGTTGCCAAGTTTGAAGACCCCTGGGTTAAGCTAAGTTAGGAACATGGTTGTTAAGTGAATCTGGCTTCCCCACTGATGTTGCTTGTCAGAAGGTTGCAGAAGGTGATTGCATGACTCTGGGGTACTACAACCGTCATAAATCTGAGTCATTGCCAGTGTTGTATTGCCTCTGTACATTGCCAGTGTTGTATTGCCTCTGTACAAATCGATGGTGAGACCACACTTGGAGTACTGTGTACAGTTCTGGTCACCGCACCTCAAGAAGGATATAATGGAACTGGAAAAGGTGCAAAAAAGGGCAACAAGAATGATCAAGGAAATGGAGCACCTCCCTTATGAAACCAGATTGCAATGCCTTGGTCTCTTCAGCCTTGAAAGACGGCATTTAAGGGGTGACTTGATCGAAGTGTATAAAATCATGCATGGGATAGAAAAGGTGGATAGAGAAAAATTATTTTCTCTATCACACAATACTAGGACAAGGGGGCACTCCCTAAAGCTCGTAGGTAAGAAAGTGAGGACAAATAAAGGGAAACATTTCTTCACCCAGAGGGTCGTTGGTTTATGGAATTCACTTCCAGAAGGGGTCGTGACAGCTGTCAGCCTTGATAGCTTCAAGGCAGGGTTAGACAGATTCATGGATGCCAAGTGTATCGGTGGTTATTAAAACGGATGTCCATGTGCCGCCTCTATGTTGGTTGAGGCAGGCAGGATTCCCTTGAGTACCATTTGTTGGGGGTCAAGGGAAAGGGAGGGTTTTGCCTTCTCTTTCTGCTCAAGATCCCCATGTACAATTGGTGGGCCACTGTGTGACACAGAATGCTGGACTCGATGGGCTTTGGCCTGATTCAGCATGGCTCTTCTTATATTCTTATGTAAGTGACTGCAAAGTCTTAGGTTACCAAGACTGGACACTCCTGACATAGGTCTTTGCATGCAAAAGAGAGTTGAACAGATTTACCTATATTGGGTTGGGTTCAAAGCAATGAACCTCCTTCTAGGGTCACTGTTATCATATAACTTCCCTGTTGGGTAGCAAGGAAGAGTTAAGAAAATGAATTCAGCAAATCCAGTTCAGAACTACCGGTAGCAACTTATCGTCAATGGAGCTTTAAAGCATTTCATTCGGTTTATCGCAGGGGTAGGCAACCTTGGCTCTTTTAGGACTCATGGACTTCAACTCCCAGAATTCCTGAGCCAGCCATGTTGAGGGGAAAGGGAGAGATATTTATGGAGGAGGTGAGTGGGAAGAGGTTATCATTAATTCTGTGGATCATTGGATCTGTCCTGACCAAACTGGTAACATGATCAGTGTACACTGTACTCTACATCATCCTAACTCAGGGATAGGCAACCTTGGCTCTTTTATGACTGGTGGACTTCAATTCCCAGAATTCCTGAGCCAGCTTGGCTCAGCTTGGAAACCTCTCCCTTTCCCCTCTGCATGGCTGGCTCAGGAATTCTGGGAGTTGAAGTCCACGAGTCATAAAAGAGCCAAGGTTGCCTACCTCTGGCCTAGGCCTAGGCCGCTTTATGACTCATGGACTTCAACTCCAGAATTCCTGAGCCAGCATGGCTCAGCTTGGAAACCTCTCCCTTTCCCCTCAGCGTGGCTGGCTCAGGAATTCTGGGAGTTGAAGTCCACAAGTCATAAAGCGGCCTAGGCCTAGGCCAGAGATAGGCAACCTTGGCTCTTTTATGACTCGTGGACTTCAACTCCCAGAATTCCTGAGCCAGCCGTGCTGAGGGGAAAGGGAGAGGTTTCCAAGCTGAGCCATGCTGGCTCAGGAATTCTGGGAGTTGAAGTCCACGAGTCATAAAAGAGCCAAGGTTGCCTACCCCTGGTTTATCGAAAACTCTTTAGCTGCTCTCAACATGCCAGGAATGTTTTTCCCTAGTGACCTTATCTCCTTTGCCAATCTGTGTGTAAGGAATTATCATAGGAAGAGGAAGGAAGGCAACTATTTTTTCCCCACTATATCTGGTGAACAAGCAAAAAAATCCCAGTTGGGTATCCCAGAAGAGAAACTGAGTCAAGAGAACTTTTTTCTGTCAGATATTCAAAAGAATATGCAAAGTCCATCTAGATCAGCGGTTCTCAACCTTTTTCAGGCCGCGACCCCGACCCGTGCTGCGCCGCGCATGCGTGGCGCGACGGCCCATATCGCACATGCGTGGCGCAATGGCCCACATCGCGCATGTGCGGCGCAACGGCCCGCATCACGCATGCACGGCGCGACGGCCTGCATCGTGCATGTGCGGTGCTGCCCCCTGCGCCGGCCGAGGAAAAGGGGGAAAAAAAATGGCGGACTGCGTTGTTTGGCGACCCCCGTGAAATGGTCGTTTGACCCCAAATGGGGTCGCGACCCACAGGTTGAGAACTGCTGATCTAGATTGAACAGCTTGGAAGATAATATTAAGATGATTAGATTCAGACAGATACGAAACTAAAGATTTTCATTAGGGACTGTACAGGGTAGTCCTCAACTTACAACCGTTCATTCAGCAGCATTCGAAGTTACGTCGGCACTAGAAAAAGTGACTAACGGCTGTTTTTCACACTTAACGGTCATGGTCACGTGATCAAAATTCAGACGCTTGGCAACTGACTGGTGTTTATGACAGTTGCGGTGTCCGGGGGTCATGTGATCCCCTTTTGTGACCTTCTGACGAGCAAAGTCAATGGGGAAGCCAGATTCACTTAACAACCAGGTGACTAACTTAACAATTGCAGTGATTCACTTAACAACTGTGGTAAGTAAAGTTACTGAGTGGGGCAAAGCTGACTTAAATGTCTCCATTAGCAAAATAAATTTTGGGCTCAATTGTGGTCATAAACTGAGGACTGTCTGTAATGTTGGGCAGAACCTAGGATCACCATCTCTATGGCCACAATGGAGAAAGAATGTCTGTCGTTAAGCAAGGCGGTCAGTCATATTCTATTTTACATCTTTTCCTTGCAGGGCTGTTAAGCAAATCATTTCAGTTGTTAAATAAATTATATGGACATTAAACCAACCTGGCCTCCTCCAATCGTTTTGCGCGAAAGCGTGCCATGATCCCAGAATAAATACATTGGTTTTAGATTTTTGAAATGCTGAGATGTTGTTTTTGTTTATGTTGTTAGCCGCTCCAAGTCCTTGGAGAGGAGCGGCATAAAAAATTAATTTAAATAAATAAATAAATAAATAAATAAATAAATAAATAAATAAATAAATAAATAAATAAATAAATAAATAAATAAATAAATAAATAAATAAATAAATAAATGCCAGTTGCCAAGGGCTGAAATTTTGATTGCTTAACTGTGGAGCTGCTGTGATGGTCATAAGTGTGAGGAGCAATTGTAAGTCACTTTTTTTCACTGGGGCTGTAACTTGCTCACCCAACGAATGATTGTAAGTTGAGGCCTATCTGGAATGCAAATTCACCCAAGAGTAAATAAAAACAGACAGATTCTATAGTATTTCTGTATCCTAATTAATACAGGTAAATGCAGAGACTGGACAGCCATTTGTCTGAAGTGGTATAGGGTTTCCTGCCTGAGCAGGGGATTGGACTAGATGACCTCTAAGGTCCCTTCCGAATCTTATTTGTTCTTTCTTTCTCCCTCCCTCCCTCCCTCTCTCCAACACTGGAAGTTTTTAAGAAGAGACTGGACAGCCATTTGTCTGAAATGGTATAGGATTTCCTGCCTGAGCAGGGGGTTGGACTAGATGACCTCTAAGGTCCCTTCCGAATCTTATTCGTTCTTTCTTTCTCCCTCCCTCCCTCCCTCCCTCTCTCCAACACTGGAAGTTTTTAAGAAGAGACTGGACAGCCATTTGTCTGAAATGGTATAGGGTTTCCTGCCTGAGCAGGAGGTTGGACTAGATGACCTCCAAGGTCCCTTCCAACTTTATTATTATTATTATTAAAACCACTTTAGCACTGACAGAAATTTTAATTTCCGCTACTTCCTGGGATAAATTTGCTACTTAGGCAGCGGAACTTCGCTGTAAGTAGAATCCCATCTCAGAAGGACCATCCGCGCGACGCTAACTCTGCTTACTTGTGAAAACTGCTGGATGTTTTATTAAATTTTCATAGGTTTTCTTCATGATATTGGTTTTCTGATCAATGGCTGTAATGAGTTTTGAGCTGTTTGCTGCAAACAAATGCCATTTGTTTGTATGCAACGACAAATTTACAATCGCTAAACAGGAACACAATAAATACTGCCCTAGTAAAGAAAGGGCAGCCTTCTAGGGGTGCTACTAAATCTTGGTGAAAAACTGTATTTTATTTTATTTTATTTTTTGCTTTGAGATCTTCGCAGCAGCTTTGTTCGAGAACTGTGGTTGTTGTTTTTTTCAGCTTCAGCCACCTGAAGATGTGAGGACTTCAGCTCCCAGAAATCCCAGCCAGCATGGCTGGCTAAGGAATTCTGGGAGTTAAAGTCCGCACATCCTACGTGTTGAGGTTGAAATCCATAGGTCTTGTTGCTGAACCTGAGGAACACTAGTGTAGACAACACGTCGAAACAAAAATTGGAAAAGGATAGTTCTTGTACAATTTAAAAATTGCCTTGAAGAGGTTGCTCTTTTAAGGATCTCGTTCTCTACAAGAATAAAAGAATAACCAGAGTTGAAAGGGACCTTGGAGATCTTCTAGTCCAGGGCTTTTCAACCAGTGGTACGGGTACCACCTGTGGTACATTGGCACCTGGCAGGTACGCAACCATCCTAGAAAAGTGGTAGCGGGGGGGGGGGAATGAGCTGAACCGGTGGCAGCACCGCACAAGCCTGAGTGAGAGACGGCTGGAGCTGCAAGGCTGTCCCGGCTCAGTGGAAGTGCCAGGATCAGTGCCGCTTTCCAGCTGATTGGCGCTTCTTTGGGGCTGTCAGGGCTCAGTGGAAGCGCCAGGATCAGAGCCAGGCTCCAGCTGGAGCTCGGCGCTGGTCCTGGTGCTTCTGCTGAGCCCTGAAGAGGCACCAATCAGCTGGAAAACAGCACTGATCCTGACGCTTCCGCTGAGCCCAGAAGAAGCGCCAATCAGCTGGAATGTTACAGCATCTCCAAGGTCTTGTGATTTACATTCAGATGTTTGGCAACTGATTCATATTTATGATGGTCACAGCTTCCCAGGGTCATGTGAAGGGACCAAAACCTGCTGCAAGCACCCAGCAGACGGGGGGAATAAAAACCAAACACCCCCCCCACCCCACCCCCGCTGCCAATCCTCAACAGAAATGCTCACAACAATGAAAACCTCGGACAGGAGGAAGAGCGCCGCCAGGTGGGCAGGCAGGTGTCTTGCTCGGCTGTGCCTTGGGGGGCACTTTTTTCAGTGCCGTTGTAACTTCGAACAGTCACTAAGCGAACTGTTGTAAGTCGAGGACTACCTGTACTTTATCCCTTTTTCCCCTTTTTTGGGGGGTCATCAAGTTTTTGACACCTTGCTAGGCAACTGGTGGTACTCGGATACTGCCATATCCTAAAAGTAGTACAATTGGTGAAAAGCTTGAAAAGCCCTGTTCTAGTCCAACCTCCTGCTCAAGCAGGAAAGTTTATATCATTCTGGACAAATGTCTGTCCAATCTCTTCTTTAAAATCTCCAGTGATGGAGCATCCAAAACTTCTGGAGGCAGGTTGTTCCACTGGTTAATTGTTCTAACTGTCAGGAAGTTTCTCCTTAGTTCTAGGTTGCTTCTCTCCTTGATTAGTTTCCACCCGTTACTTCTTGTCCTGCCTTCAGGCACTTTGGAGAATAGCTTGACTCCCTCTTCTTTGTGTCTGTGTCTGTGTGTGTGTGTCAACCTATTCTCCAAAGCACCTGGAAAAGTCTTCTAATCTTCCATCATTTCCCCAAGAATTCTGGTTTAGGATCAAACACTGTTCCTTTTTTTTTTTTTTTTTTTTAAATCAGGACATTCAGGCTGGTAGATCCAGTTTTCCTTCTAAGGAACATGATTTCCCAACTTATGGGCTGTCTTTGGTCTTTACATGCATCCCTACTAAACATCCTGGGGCTAAGACAAACATTGATTTTAACTTCATTTAGGCCTAATTAAAATCCAATGATTACATTCCAGGCATATGTTTAAGGGGTTCCTCCTTCTGTGACAGCAGCTGTCAAGCCTTGTCTGGCTTTGGTGTCTAAACAGAATCCAGTCTACTTAACAGATGGGATGTGAGTAGAGAAACTCAAAATAATGGCTAGATTGGAAAAGTCAAAGCGTATCCTGAAAAAAATCAGTCAGCGAACCATTTCCCTACTTTTGTCAAACAAAAAAAACAACCCAGGAAAGTCAAGGTCTCAGAAAAGGAACTTGCTTATCTAATTTTTGGTCCAGTATCATGGACCAAACCATAACCTGCATTTCTTAAAGATTGTTTCTCAGTTTTGACTTTACAATAAAGGCAGTGTAACCTTTGGAATTCATTTTTTCCATATCCATAAAATTGTTAAAAACGTGGACCCTCCAAAGTTGATGAAATGCTAATTGTTATGGTGTCCCCATCTTGTCTAAGTATTGCAATATCCCCAGGGGAAGAAAAAAGTGGAAAAAAAACAACCCCCCCCCAACAGCCACAGCATCACAATTGAAGCCCCGCCTTTAATTACGCACTTACGAAAGGGACGGGGATTCTTTTGTGATGTGTTGCCTTTTTTGACCTCCTCTCCTTCTGTGGGTGCCGCCTTCATTCTAGAACAAATTTTGTTGTGCCGTGTTGAAATATAGGCAGCGAAAGACACGCTGAGGGTAAGAGACACATGGGTCTACCCCAAATCATTCATCTTACCGCCAAAAGCTCTCAAGCAAAGCTGAATATAATTGTAATGCTTAAGACTTGAAATTGAATATAAAATGCGGGAATGAGGAATTAGGGATGCAATCAACAAAGATTTAAACTGCCGCTCTTTGTCAGAGTATTGGTCCAGTAAAATATGGCAAACCTGTTTTAATATGGATCCATCGCAGTAAAACAGAAGGAAATGCACCTTAGAGAGCCATTTAGCATTCCTATGTGCTCTTACCCAAGCTTCTGAATTCCATTCTCTCACATCACTTTCCCTGGGCTTAAAAGAGCTTTAATGATGGTATTTATTAAGCAAAAAGAAAGAAAGAAAGAAAGCACAATGGAAGAGAAATACAGAGAGGAGGAGTGGAAGGAGGAGGAGGAGAAAAGGAGGAGGAGGAGGAGGAGGAGGGGGAGCTAAGGAGGAGGAGGAGGAGAAGAAGGAGGAGGAGGAGGAGGAGGAGGAGGAGGAGAAAGAGAAATGAGGAGAGGAGGAGGAGGAGGAGAAGAAGGAGGAGGAGGAGGAGGAGAAGAAGAAGGAGAAATGAGGAGAGGAGGAGGAGGAGGAGGAGGAGAAGGAGAAATGAGGAGAGGAGGAGGAGGAAGAGGAGGAGAAGGGAGGAGGAGAGAAGGAGGAGGAGGAGGAGCTAAGGAGGAGGAGGAGGAGAAGGAGGAGGAGGAGAAAGAGAAATGAGAGGAGGAGGAGAAGAAGAAGGAGGAGGAGGAGAAGAAGGAGAAATGAGGAGAAGAGGAGGAGGAGGAGAAGGAGGAGGAGAAGGAGAAATGAGGAGAGGAGGAGGAGGAAGAGGAGGAGAAGGGAGGAGGAGGAGAAATGAGGAGAGAAGGAGGAGAAAAAGGAGGAGGAGGAGGAGAAGAAGGAGAAATGAGGAGAGGAGGAGGAGAAGGAGAAATGAGGAGAGGAGGAGGAGGAAGAGGAAGAGGAAGAGGAAGAGGAGGAGGAGGAGGAGGAGGAGGAGGAGGAGGAGAAGAAGAAGAAGAAGAAGAAGAAGAAGAAGAAGAAGAAGAAGAAGAAGAAGAAGAAGAAGAAGAAGAAGAAGAAGAAGAAGAAGAAGAAGAAGTGCAGGAGAAGGAGAAAGAGAAGGAGAAGGGGAGAAGGAGAAGGAAAAGACATAATTTCTTATGCATTAAACAATAAGAGACTTGCTTGTCTATTCATGGCATATTATACCAGTCAGTTATTAAAATTTAAGTCAATAAGAAGAAGAAAGAACAAGTAGGAAATAAAATAAGTGCTGACCAAGTAGGACTTCCAAATAGGACTTTTCCTACCAGTAAAATGCTTGTTCATGGTTGTCTTTCACATAAACGAGAGACTTCACATATCACACTAAGCCGTGGTCCATTTAATTACAACTGATTGAATAACGCGGCTTCACACAACCTATAAACTGTAGAGCAGAGGTAGGGACTTTGTGAAACTGTGGATTGCATGTTTGTTTGTTTGTTTTAAAAAAAAAACTTTTTTCAGCTGCCATGCACTGAAAGTTGGCACAATAAGGATCATAGAAGAAGGAACTTTTATTTTTCAATAAAAAGGAAGATGAGCCTAGTGACCTCTTAACCCACCTATTCTTATTTTCTTTTCTTTTTATTTCATGTTTCTAAATCACCCATCACCTTCAGAGAGAGGTGTACAGCGTAATATAACCAATAAAGCACTATAGAAAAATTAAAATTAAAAATTAAACGGGTTAAAAATTTTACAACGATAGTATAATGACAATCAAACATCAAAAGGGAAAAAAGTCTTTAAAAATTTTTTAGTGCTTACCTGATCCAGACAAGAGAAACAAAAATTGTGGACTCAGAAGAAGGGTTAGACCAGTGAAGGCAAACCTTTTAGAGACTGAGTGCCCAAACTGCAACCCAAAACCCACTTATGTATCATCAGGTGCCGGGTGGGCGTGGCCCATTGGGTGGGCGTGGCCCATTGGGTGGGCGTGGCCCATTGGGTGGGCGTGGTGGCTGCGGTGCTAACGGCAGACTGGGTGGGACTAAAAAGTTCAATCAATCAATTCCAACTTTGCGAGATCTTTTTTTTTTCCTGCGAGAAGTTGAAATTGATTGATTGATTGAACCTTTTTTTTTTTTTTGCACACGGTGGTGGAGGCCTAAAGCGAAAAGGTTTTATAAAATCCAGCTGAAGGCCTAGGACTGGGGTGATGGTGTGTGTGACCAGAGAGAGGGCTCTGCGTGCCACCTGTGGCACACGTGCCATAGGTTCGCCACCACGGGGTTAGACTGTCATGAACAACAACCAACCAACTGCACTGTTGAGTTTGTAGACTATCTTAGGCCAAAATTAAACAAATTCCAAGATGAAACCTTTCTGGGTCTTAGTTTATTGTGAGAAGTCTGCCACTGTGGTTGGTTTAAGGCCTAATAGTCCAGCTTGTAAAACCAGTAGTGACATAGTAAACAGAATGTGGACAGAACCATCTATGACCTTCCAGGTATTACCACTTGCAAGGTAGGCAGATATCTTGGGAAAAGGTCAGAATAATAGAATTACAGAATAACAAAGCTGGAAGGGGCCTTGGAGGTCTTCTAGTCCAACCCCCCGCTCAGGCAGGAAACCCTATCCCATTTCAGACAAGTGATCATCCAATCCCTTCTTAAAAACTTCCAATGTTGCAGCACCCACAACTTCTGGAGGCAAGTCTGCTGATTATATACCGATAAGTCAGACTTTGGAAGAATTCAGCCTTACCTCAGACTGCCCTACCCGTTGAACTCATAGCATTATTTAAATATTTGCCAGGAAGGAAGGACAGGTTGATGGGGGAACTGTTAAGTCCAGAAAACAAAACCTCGGTCAGCAGTGTGAAAAGTTGTACATTTATTGGAACCGAAGTTTTAGACAGGAAGAGTAATAGTCTCCAAGATCACAACTGCAACAAGCTCCTGTATAATTTGCAAGCCTTCAAGAGCCCACCCTAAGTCTGAAATTTTAATGGTCATCTGGGTGGAAAACTGCCTGAGGGCTTCTGACACAAATGTTAACCTTCTGGGCAGAGAAATTGAGGAAGAAAGATGGTTTTAGAAAAGAAGTATGGATGTCTTTAATGCAGTATTTCCTCTCATGGGAAGAAACATAAATAGGAAGCAATCTGCTAGCTGTTTGTGGCTATTTCCTTGGTATCTCGTTCATCTTGTAATATACTTCTTAACTTGCTAATCAGCCACCTGTCCTAGAAGAGTTCTCCAGAGACCCAGCCTTTGGAAAAGATAAATGTGACCAGTTTTGAAATTATTCAAAGAAATGTTGTGTAGCACAGTTTAGATGTGGAACGATGTATCGGGCAATAAAGCAACAACATCAACAAAGAAATTCGTGTAGATGGTCCTTGATTAACAATGGCAATTAGGACCAACAGCTCCATCGTCAAGAGACTAAGTGATCAAGCATGACATCGCATGACCGTGCAGACTTAATATGACAATTTGGGGACTTCTAGTTGCCATTGTGGACCATAAGAAAGGCTGAGTGCAAAAGAATTGATGCCTTTGGACTATGGTGCTGGAGAAGACTCCTGCAAGTCCCCTGGACTGCAAGGTGATCAAACCGGTCAGTCCTAGAGGAGATCAACCCTGACCGCTCTTTAGAAGACAAGATCCTGAAGTTGAAACTCAAGTACTTTGGCCACCTAATGAGAAGGAAGGACTCACTGGAGAAGAGCCTAATGCTGGGAAAGATGGAGGGCAAGAGAAGAAGGGGACGACAGAGAATGAGGTGGCTGGACGGAGTCACTGAAGCAGTAGGGGGTGAGCTTAAATGGACTCCAGAAGATGGTAGAGGACAGGAACATTGTCCATGGGGTCGCGATGGGTCGGACATGACTTTGCAACTAACAACAACAACAGTTGCCATTTGTAACATTCTGCTAGCTTCTCCATTGACTTTGCTTGCAAGAAGCTGGCAGTGAAGTCACATATAATGACCATTGCAGGGTGTGGCAGTAATAATTGCAGGCAGTCTCCAGGCACCTAAATTCTGCTCAGGTGTCCACAGGGTGGCTGTGACAGCCAGAACTTTGAGAACCGGTTATAATCCGTCATAAGTCTTTCTCATTCAGCATCATTGTAACTTTGAAAAGCTGCTGAACAAGTGGTCCTTAAGTGAGGATCACCGGTAGGCTGAAGCAGGAAACATGAAGATGTAGAGGACAGCTCGATGAAGGTGGACAGCTCGATGAAGATGTCAACCCAATGCGCAGCAGCAGTAAAAAAAGCAAATTCCATGCTTGGCATGATTAGGAAGGGAATCGAAAATAAGTCAGCAAGTGTTGTATTGCCTCTGTACAAATCGATGGTGAGACCACACTTGGAGTACTGTGTACAGTTCTGGTCACCGCACCTCAAGAAGGATATAATGGAACTGGAAAAGATGCAAAAAAGGGCAACAAGAATGATCAAGGAAATGGAGCACCTCCCTTATGAAACCAGATTGCAACGCCTTGGTCTCTTCAGCCTTGAAAGACGGCGTTTAAGGGGTGACTTGATCGAAGTGTATAAAATCATGCATGGGATAGAAAAGGTGGATAGAGAAAAATTCTTTTCTCTATCACACAATACCAGGACAAGGGGGCACTCCCTAAAGCTCATAGCTAAGAAAGTGAGGACAAATAAAGGGAAACATTTCTTCACCCAGAGGGTCATTGATTTATGGAATTCACTTCCAGAAGGGGTCGTGACAGCTGTCAGCCTTGACAGCTTCAAGGCAGGGTTAGACAGATTCATGGAGGCCAAGTGTATCGGTGGTTATTAAAATGGATGTCCATGTGCCGCCTCTATGTTGGTTGAGGCAGGCAGGATTCCCTTGAGTACCATTTGTTGGGGATCAAGGGAAAGGGAGGGTTTTGCCTTCTCTTTCTGCTCAAGATCCCCATGTACAATTGGTGGGCCACTGTGTGACACAGAATGCTGGAGTCGATGGACTTTGGCCTGATTCAGCATGGCTCTTCTTATGTTCTTATGTTCTTAGAGAAGTAGGTTCTTCATACTACCAAGATTGCAGGAATCTTCTGCCTAACCCAGAGGATTTTCCTTCCAAGAAGCAATTTCATCCTGTTTAGAGATGCTGTCATAAAACTTAAAGGCTCTCTTGATTCACACTAGATGTCTGGTGTCTTCGCAGTGGACATGTCCATTCTTAGCAACAGTATAGAAGAGATTGACCATTGTCTTCTTCAGGAACTGCTTTTTGACTTCCCAGTCTATCTCCAGCTCAGGAGCTTTTTAACAGTCTCTCAACCAAATATTAACTAGTCTGATCCTACTTAGCTTTTCTGAGATCTTCTAAGGTCATAAACGACCAAGGATGAGAGAATGAAAGAGATAAGGGACCAAATGTGTATTGGGCCATTACAGCACATCTCATATTTTATATATTTGTGCCCAATCGCTTTCGTCTTTTTCATCATTATGACTAGTAGCTGATGCCCACACCCAAGATATTGTTACCTTCTGTACTGTAATATAACCAGCAAATTTATACTGGGAAAGTCTGTATTGAATTAATACATACGGTATACTTAGGGCTATGACTCAAACTTGAAAAACACACAAAAGATCTTAAAACAATGAGCTAATATGTGTCCTGATTAATACCCAGTTACTATAGATAGAGCAATCTCATCCAATTAAAACCCCTTTTAATGACAGAAACAGAGCACACAGAATCAAATTATACTAGTTACTTCCTTGGGGAGTAGCAAAAATTACAACAAATTAAGTATTTATCTGGGAAAATTAGGAATCCAGTAGAAAGTATGAAATTAAGAGTGACATGCACATTGAACTGAAGTACCCAATTAGGATAGATGGAGAGAGAGAGATAGAGAGACAGAGAGAGAGAGAAAGAGAGAGACAGAGAGAGGAGAGAGAGAGAGAGAGAGACAGAGAGAGAGAGAGACAGAGAGACAGAGAGACAGAGACAGAGACAGAGAGACAGACAGACAGACAGACAGACAGACGGAGAGGGAGAGGGAGAGAGAGAAAATTGGGATAAAATGGTGAAAGAAGTCTTAAATGGGAGGTTGGAGAATCTGCAGGGAAGGTATCCCACTTCAAACTGGCAGGAGAAGAAGCAGAGAGAAAGAAAGAAACATGCAAGCATACATCTCATTAAGGGAATTTAAAGAGGATTGGAGTGAGAGACTGGAGGATCTAATTTGTAGATAGAAATTGTTACTGGAGAGAAGCTTCAGAACATTATCTCTTCTGTGATCCCATAGCAGGAGAGCAAAGGCAGCCTTGATCTGGGGCTATAAAAGGACTATAAAAGTTGGAACTCCTACTGTGGGTTGGGATCCCTCTCTATTATAAAGTGCCTCTGTTGATCCTGAAGAACTTCTCCTTCGCTTCCTGCCAAAGCTGAAGAGGCCAGAGACCTGGTCTTTGGAACAGAAGACCATAATGACTCTAAGCAGAGACGTTTTCACTAGGTTTCATCTGTCTTGTCTTACTGTGCCTGATCTACCATGGTCCACCATGGTTTCTTGAAAACAGCAACTTATGGCTTCATGTTCTTGGCTACAATTTCTTTAGTCTTGCTGTTGGGGAAAAACAGAAGGTGGACCTGTGAAGCATTACAATCTGTTTGGGGAATGTCCTTGAAAATTAGAAACGCCCAACAGCCCAGAGAGAACGTTCAATTAACAGCAACCAAGAGCCAACAATCTGGATCATATTTTGACTTCTAGGACCTTCACTTGATTGAATCATTAACTGAGAAATCCATTCTTGACTAGCGTGGCCCATGATCAGAGCAACTGATAAGTTGATGGACAAGGTATCTTCCTGGAGACGTGGTTTTTCACCGTCAGATGTTATTCAGCAATAAAAATTCAATTAAGACTCAAGGGTCTTTTCTCCTTTCTGGAAAACAAAGATTTTAAGATTTATTTTTTGTTTATTATTTCATTTCAAGCAATTAACGAGATGGTTCTCCCCCCCATCTCTCACACACAGCTGATCACAAGAACACTATCTATACTACACCTGAAGGTAGCAGAACCTTAGTAACTTCAACAACCTCATTCTCACA
This sequence comes from Bothrops alternatus, assembly GCA_034064705.1. Lineage (NCBI taxonomy): Eukaryota > Metazoa > Chordata > Lepidosauria > Squamata > Viperidae > Bothrops > Bothrops alternatus. The sequence continues at coordinate 159,591 of JARGCV010000316.1, forward strand.
ACTCAATAACTGCTGCTCCAAGTGACTACCTTTAACTAGCTGCTGATGGAAGAGGCCACCTTCCCATCTAAAATTCTTGGCTAGACCACACTTGGAATACTGCATCTGATTTGGTCGCCACAATGTAAGAATGATATTGAGACTGTAGAAAGAGTGCAGAGAAGAGCAACAAAGATGATCAGGGGACTGGAGGCTAAAACATACGAAGAACGGTTGCTGGAATTGGGTATGTCTGGTTTAATGAACAGAAGGACACTAGGGGGTAACATGATAGCAGTCTTCCAATATCTCAGAGGTTGTTACAAAGAAGAGGGAGTCAAGCTATTCTCCAAAGCACCTGAGGGCAGAACAAGAAACATAGGATGGAAACTAATCAAGAGGAGAAGCAACCTAGAACTAAAGAGAAATTTCTTGACAGTGAGAACAATTAATCAGTGGAACAACTAGCCTCCAGAAGTTGTGGGTGCTCCATCACTGGAGGTTTTTAAGAAGAGATTGGACAACCATTTGTCTGAAATGGTATAGGATATCCTGCCTGAACTAGAAGACCTCCAAGATACGTTCCAAGTCTGTTATTCTGGTTATCCAGTTCTCTGCCTACGTTGCTGTCCATTTAATACCAGGAGAAACATTTTAGAAGAAGAAAACAGTAAGTCATATTGTCCCTGTTGTCAGGAAAAACTGTAGTTATATATGCATCACCATCAAGAGAAGGACTCAAGAGTATCTTGACTTTTCAAATTCTCAAAATATCCATATTATCATTGAAGTGGAATGTTTTCATGTAAGCCTCTGAAGAAGAAAAAAAAACTATACTTGATCTGGTGAATGGAATCTTGTCATACCAAACCCATGGAAGATGAGTCAGAGAAAAACTGATCAAGCCCTGTCTTCAAAACTGAAAAGCAAGTTTCTGAGAAATCCCTTGTGTGCCCCAGAATTTCCCTCTATGGATAAATATTTAACATTTGCTTTATTATGCGGCTTGTATTATATTAAATCGCAGGTTGTGGAAAACGAAAATATTGGCTATCATTCTTTTATGCATGGTTTAGGACCAGATGAACTGAATCGGGCCTCATGGACAAAGTATTGAACCAAAGTCTCTTGCTATGTTTAATTTTGCAGTTTGCAATTGTATTTTATTTAATATGGTTTTGCTAAGCTTGCTTGTTTCAAATATATTTAGAACATACGGACTGGAATAGTAAGAAATAGGGAACTGAAAGTAGCTGATGGATGCGGGTTCCAATGTACACAGGTATATGTGGAAAGTTATGTTCAGCAGAAGGTCAGCAGGAGGTCAGTAAAAAGTCAGCAAAAGTCAGTGGACCATCTGACTACAGTCTTAGAATGGGAAAGGGTATAAAGAGTTGGGTCTGGACCTGATTGATTTGCCATTGGCCTATAGCTGTCCTTTTTGGAATTTGCTATGCCAGTGGACCTCATTGCGATGGCTTATTAATGTAAGTGATGTGTTATTCTGCTTGCTATGTTCCAAATTATTAGCAAAATAAACCTCTGAATCTTAAAGTAAGAATTATTGTTTTGTGCTGCTGTCTCTTGTCTTTTTTATTGGGTTTTTTTCATGACAAGGCTGAGGATGGCCCCAGTTTACGTAGCGTTTGACACTATTCATTGATTTTTGTTAGGAAACAAAATGTTTTGGTCAATTCAACAGATTTTAAGACATTTGAGGTGGGCTTTTTATTTTTATTGCTTTTAGGACTACAGTTTAATTGGCCAATAGAGCTCAACTCTCCCAGAGCTAATACATGGTTCAAGCTTGAGATACGTCTTGGTTGATTCCTGCCATGTGGAAGTTTATAGTATGTAATAACTTTAAAAAAAATGCTGCGGGTAAATGTTCGTGGGTTGGATTAAGCTTAACTCGGCTTAAATTCCTCAGGTTGATTGCATCTTGTTGAGGTAATGTAAGAAAAAACTCTTCTGAGCCAGCATGGAAGGCATGACAGGAGATTAAATGTTCTGCCCTTAGAAGCCTGCTCATTATAGAAAGCTGAGCTTGAAACTTGACAATAATCACAAATTAAATCAATGCCTTAAAGGTAATATTCATTGTGTCTGTTTCAAATTATGTCTCAGTTCTGTCTTCTTCTTCTTCTTGTTGTGCCATATCCATTATCAGACATTGGCGATCATGTTGGCGATCCTGTTTTTATCAGCAGCCACACGAAAAAGTGCTGCTGAGTTTTGTCCAAACCAGTCCCTTAGATTTTGAAGCTACGATGTTCTTCTTCTGCCTGGACCTCGTTTGCCTTCAATCTTTCCCTGCAGGATTAAATGGAGTATACCGTATTTTTCTGGGTGTCGCATCACATGTCCGAAATATTCTAGTTTTCCTTTTTTAATTGTTTTGATGATTTCCCTTGGCTTTCCCAGGCGGCTTATCCCCTCCTCATTTCTGATCTTGTCAACCCAGCTTATACGTAACAGCCGCCATCTGTAAATCCACATTTCAAATGCTTCTAGTCTCTTCAGGTGGCCTTCTGTCAGAGACCAACTCTCTACTCCATAGAGTAGGATAGTTCTGTCTACTGTACTATAAATTGAGTTGCAATGGGCCTTGGAAGTTGTGGGCGCTACAGGAGAGCAGAAAATAGAACTGAATTCTCCTGGTTGATCTTCTGGTCGACCTCTTGTGTGAGGGAACAGTACAAGCTTTTGACTTTCAGATGTTTAACATCCAGAAGACATCAAAATTACGTATTATGATCTAATGATAATAATGGCCAAAGGTAGTAGCAATAGTGAAAAGGGTGCAATGGCTCAGTGGTTAGAGACACTCAGCTTGTCAGCTGGAAAGCTGACAGTCCATGTTTGAGATCCGAGCGCTGTGCAATGGGGTGAGCTCCTGTTCCTTTCCTCAGCTCCTGCCCACCTAGGAATTCAAAAGCCTGCAAATAAAGAACGGCTGCTGGAATTGGGTATGTCTAGTTTAATGAAGAGAAGGACAAGGGGTGACATGATAGCAGTGTTCCAATATCTCAGGGGCTGCCACAAAGAAGAGGGAGTCAAGCTATTCTCCAAAGCGCCTGAAGGCAGGACAAGAAGCAACGGGTGGAAACTAATCAAGGAGAGAAGCAACCTAGAACTAAGGAGAAACTTCCTGACAGTGAGGACAATTAACCAGTGGAACAACCTGCCTCCAGAAGCGGTGAATGCTCCAACACTGGAAGTTTTTAAGAAGAGACTGGACAGCCATTTGTCCAAAATGGAAGGGTTTCCTGCCTGTACAGCAGGTTGGACTAGATGACCTCCAAGGTCCCTTCCAATTTTACCTACTACTACTACTACTACTACTACTACTACTACTACTACTATTAAATGTGACTAGATAAATAGGTACCACTTCGGTGGAAAGGTAACAGCATTCCGTGCATCTTTGGCATACAGTCATCCTGGCCACATGACCATGGAAAATGTCTTCAGACAATGCTGGCTCCCTCGGCCAAGAAATGGAGGTAAGCCCTGATGAGCCGTGGTGAGTAGAATGCAGTATTGCAGGTTAATTCACTGCCCACTGCCAGGAGTTTGATTTTGACTGGCTCAAGGTTGACTCAGCCTTCCATCCTTCCAAGGTCAGTAAAATGAGGACCCAGATTGTTGGGGATAAAATATTGACTCTGTAAATCGCTTAGAGCAGACATGTCAAACTCGCGACGTCGCACGACCTATCTGAGCTTTTTCTCCATTGCTGGCAATGGGGTGGGTGCGGTTCCCTGGTGATGCGTCCGGCCCATGGGCCAGCAGTTTGACACCCCTGGTTTAGAGAGAGTTGTAAAGTACCTTGAAGCAGTCCATAAGTCTAAACACTATTGCTATTACTATAAGCCAGCGGTTCTCAACCTTTTTCAGGCCGAGACCCCACCTGCGCTGCCCATGCGCGGCGCGCCCCCGACCTGTGCCGCGCATGCGCAGTGCGATGGACCAAATCGCGCATGCGCAGCACGACAGGCCTAACCGTGCATGTGCGGCATGCACGCAATGGCCCGAACCACGCATGCACAGCGCAACGGCCCAAATCGCGCATGCGCGGCACGCGCACGACGGCCGAGGGGAAATGGGGGGGGAAATGGGGGGAAAAATGGTGGACTGCCGTGTTTGGCAACCCCCGTGAAACAGTTGTTCGACCCCAAATGGGGTCGCGACCCACAGGTTGAGAACCGCTGCTATAAGCACTGCGCCCTAGAGTCAGATGCAACTGGACAGGGGGAATCTTTACTTGTTTAATACCAATGGCAATGGGTGCCTTGGGCGCAATCCCCAAAGCATCTGGAGCACCAATTGAACACCATCGGCATTGACAAACTCACCATAGTCAATTGCCAAAGGCAGCTTGACTTGGAACAGTTTACATCCTGGAACAATACCTCTAACACCTTTAAAGAACAACATCTTTCTCATCCCAAGTCCTTGGAAAGGGCTCAAACGGTGGACAAAGGTGCCAGATCCAGTCTGAACATCTGTCTGACTGATGAATAGCATGGCCAACCAAAGGACATCTCCAAGAAATGAATTCCCAGCCCATCATTCTTACAAGTGATTGTCCCAATAACATCCTGAATCTTTTTTTGTTTCTAGTGTGTTTGATAAGTAAATTAAAAACTTTTGGAGTTAACTCCTGACTGCTACAGAAGATAAATACTTCATTTTCACCTCTTCCCCCCCCAAACAGTGTCATGTAGTAATCCATGGATTGTCTTTGGCTGAACCTCAGATCAATGCATCTCTTGACTCAGAGATCTTTTTCCAAAAGCTCCTTACCAATCAAAGCAATTTCCCTCTTCAGCACTGCAATTGTGATTTACTCTCGTTGCATTAAATCCCCCTGTTTTCCTGAGGCTGCAGTTCTGTTGCCACAGTTACATTTTCTAAGCATAGAAAAAAATACAACACCTTTTGTTGAGACTGGGGTTTTATCATTTTTGAAATTGCAACGTTCAGGTGGAACAACGAAGTGGCAGGCATTCTTTTTTTTTGTTATATAACATTTTTTATTATTTGATATCCATTTGTACATGTAAACAAGGAAGAAAGAAAAAAAATAATTTCAAGTTAAAGCCATTCAACTCTATACAATCATTTAAAATTTGTAGACCTTCTTCACTCCATATCCAAGTTTAACTATGAACCAACTACATTTTACACATTTTAACTTTCACTTCTTTTCAGGTCAATCCATTGGACATCAAACAAACAAGTCATCTTATTCATGTTAATAATTTCCATGTCGATATACCCATCCCTTCGACAAGTACATTCTTAGTCTATTTGATATATATCTTCCAATAATCAGTAGATATATATTTGTATATGTAAACCAGGGGAAAATTCAAGCTAACTGCTATCCGACTTAATACAATCGATTTAAATTTGTAAACATTCTTCACTCCTTATGTCAAGATTTAACTATAAGCCAGATACATTTTCTTTGATTGGTGTTTCTCTTGTATGTAGTCTATCCACTGTTTCCAGTCTATCATATATTGTTCATTTGAGCGATCCTTCAAATATGCCGATATTTTAGCCATTTCTGCCAAATTTATTACTTTCAAAGTCCATTCTTCTATAGGTGGTATTTCTGGCTTCTTCCAGTATTGTCCCACCAGCAGTCTCGCTGCTTTATAAATTTTTTACATTCCTATTTTTACTGTAACATAAGAATTACTTTATTGTAATAAATAATGATGTCCCAACAAAGAAAGAGGGCTGTGAAAATATCACATCCTGGACATAAATTGTTTCAACTTCTTCCCTTATGATGACGTTACAGGGCATTGCACGCCAAAACAACTAGACACAAGGACAGTTTTTTTCCCCCATGCCATCATTCTGCTAAACAATTAATTCCCACACCTGAGATGTCAAACTGCCCAATAGGACTGAGTTACTTATTAGCCTTCTCATCTCTCCTATTACCTATTTCCTTAGATTATTATGACTATAACGTCTTGTTGTATCTCATGATTTATGTTGATTGCTTTTATTTAGTATCCTATTATGATTTATGTTGATTGCTTTAGTGTCCTATGATTATCACTGAGTGTTGTATCTATGATTTATGATGATTGTATTTTATGATTTTGATTATGATTATCACTTGTTGCTTGTATGTACAATAAGAGCTTATGCATCAGAGACAAATTCCTTGTCTATGTCAAATCACACTTGGCAAATAAAAAATTCTCTTCTCTTCTCTTCTCTTCTCTTCTCTTCTCTTCTCTTCTCTTCTCTTCTCTTCTCTTCTCTTCTCTTCTCTTCTCTTCTCTTCTCTTCTCTTCTCTTCTCTTCCATTCCATTCCATTCCATTCCATTCTATTCTAATTCTAATTCTAATTCTATTCTACATTCCAATATCTATTCTATTCTATTCTATTCTATTCTATTCTATTCTATTCTATTCTATTCTATTCTATTCTATTCTATTCTATTCTATTCTAAATACAAATGAAAGCAAATATCTGTCAGTTGTCTTTTCTTTTCTTTGATCTATGTTATTTTTTTTAAAGATTACTTTATTGCAGGCTGCCCAGAGTACTTGTGGTATCAGGCAGACAAAATATTAGAAGACTAAATTTAATTAAAGAGTTGCCTTTAATTACTCCTAGAGATTTACACAAGTCTTTTCATATTGATTCTTGCATATTTTAGTGAATATCTTTTTTTTCCAATTGCTGTGCTCTAATTAACACCAGAATGACTTTGCTATTCATTTGTTGGGTTTCCATTCCTTTCAACTTGCATACAATTGTATGCAGTTGTGTGCTGTTGTAATTGTTTCTTCCTAAAATGTCAGGATGCTGCATCGTTTGAATAACACGGGGTGAATAAAAGAGTTAGACTATTCTAACTTTCCCTATTCTGGAGGGAGGGACCCAGCAGTGTTAGCCAAAGTCAACATTCCAGCTGCAAGGAAAGAAAAAAAAATTAATCTTTTCAAATAATATCCTAAGTATCGTTCTTGAAAATTCTGGAATGTTTTTATGGCCACTCAGCATTTTTCTCTGAGATGTTTTCCTAAGAGTGTGGTATTTTTGTTATTGGGCCCATCATTGTATTACTCTATATATTATCTCTCTCTCTTTTTTTTCTTTTTAGGAGAAGTCAAACACTCTGAGCATTTAATCGTGATTTATTAAATGGACTCCAGATGTTTACACAACCTACTAGGCCAAGACGAAATAAACCAACCATCTTATGTCAGTCTTATGTTTGAGCAAGCAGGACAGAACAATCTTAAAAAGCAAAGACAGTGGGAAAAAAACAATAGTCTCAAAGAAGTGACAAACGGAAGGCAAGCTGTGTAACTAGAATAAATCTTGAAGCCAGTTCTTCATTGTAAAATATTAACCTCCTCTATCAAATATTAAAAAACAGGAACTAGCGCATGAAAGAGTTGAACTGAATGCTTCCTATGCAGAACACCCAACTCTGGGGAAACCAACATGTTTTTCTCAGAAATTTTCCCAAGTTGCTTGTACCCCTGGCACAAACATACATGCCCTAGTAAAGTCTGCCATTCTCACAACTGTGTGATTTGTCTTCATCCTCATCTCAAGCCAAAGAGTATGATATGCTTCCATTTTAACTCTAGTAGTTGTATCCAGATGTTGAGTCATGGCAACTGGACTTCCTCCTCCTCTTCCTCCTCCTCTAGCACTGATGATGTTACCTAGTTGGGTCATGAAATGTCTGCAAGAAAACAAAGCTCAGAGAGCACCAAGGATTGTTGTTTCCAGTGCTGCTGCTGCTGCTGCTGCTGCTTCTTCTTCTTCTTCTTCTTCTTCTTCTTCTTCTTCTTCTTCTTCTTCTTCTTCTTCTTCTTCTTCTTCTTCTTCTTCTTCTTCTTTCTCTCTTCTTCTTCTTCTTCTTCTTCTTCTTCTTCT